>UYWX01020533.1:0-14593 GCA_900622495.1 Hydatigera taeniaeformis | reverse complement strand
TTCTGTGGCGACGCCTGAAGGTGCACTGCTCAACATTAGATACCTTCAAGTAATCGGCAAAGTGAATTTTACAACCACAAGGTGGAGAAAGCATTCAAAATAAATTAAGCACGTTTTTAATTAACTTAATAATGTTCTTATATTTGTTGTCGGTGGCAAAGCCATTAAAACCTGCTGCGCGCTGCATTAAACGCAATTTGTGCACTTCATGAGAAATGGCCTTCAAGCATGCCGTCGGGCTTACATTTTGACAGGCTTCTATGAATTCTTCTCGACTTATAACACCATCCTGATTTATGTCCAATTTCTAAAAAAGAAATAATAGCATAGCTAATATTGAGAAATAACTCCGAAGTGGTGAAAAGCTGTTGTGATTTGAAATGTTCCAGCTACTAGGTAATGCTCAGGTAAGATTTTTCATACTTTTGAAAATAGAAAAATACTAACATGTTTAATTTGCTAGCACATTTTCATTTAACAGCGCTCATATGTGGACAAGAAACGCAAACAGACAACTCGAACCGTGTCGATCATAAAAGGACTAAAATGTGTAAGAGACTGAGAACTCACACTGAACACAAATTCCATGTGCTCTTTCACCGACGCTTCTTCGTAAGGAGGGTCTGTGTGTTTGCCGAGCAGATCGTAAATGGATTGGACTACCTTCAACATCTCGGTCTTGTCGATTACGCCGTCACCTTCTGTGTCGTAGAGTTGAAAGATCCACATCAATTTGGACGCTGATGAACCGTGAATTAACGAAGAGAGACAACGCACCAATTGCTACAGTGTATAGCAAAAGCAGGAGCCTAGAGATGGCGGCAAGAAATGCTACCTTCTATTCAAGTGTCGTTGACAAGCTCGAATGGGTCTCGCGTGTGCGCTGCTGTCAGCAAGGCCTTCAAAGAACGTTTTGATAGTTTGGAAATTTGAGCAATATTTACGGGAGAATTAAGGAGGCGGCTTAGTCCTTCGCTTAGCTGTCATGGTATCGCCTACCATGCGTTTAACGGAGACCATTGCTGTTATTCATTTTTCGCAAGTTGGCGATCATTTTTGTAAGGTGATAATATGAACACTTCTATTGTTTTCACAAGAACACATTTTGTAGGAGGCTAACAAACATATCAACGCGAGGCGCGGTTTTTCCTCCATTCAGAGCCTTTTTGACATTTCCGTGGGCAACAATGAAGGCCAGTTTTTAGAGCCAGGAGAGCCAAAGGAAAAGGTTTGAGACAAATGGAGAGCTTAACCACCAGTCTAGATTAATAAATTTATTCACGAGATGTCTTTTGTGGCATGTTGGAAGTAATTAACTGATGGTCTTGTGGATATGTTGTCGGGAATTAGTGCTACTCGACACGCCAAGAGCTTCGTAATGTGGAAATAAGGCTCTCCAAATGGTAGCATACCTCAAATGTTATTTTTCCTTGGTTGGAGCTGGTAAATGTCCTGAACACGAAGTGAGCATACATGTTGGCGTCTAATAAGGAAAAAAATGAATCAATTCACTTACAAACAATTGTTCAAACAATCTCCCTCCTCAAGATTACAAACAAACATAAATGGACTTGATTAAATTGAAAAAGGTGTGCTGTTGAGTTAATAATGACAACCGCTGAATGAAATTCGTTTCCATAAGAGCTTAAATCGGGTGGAGACATTTTGATCTCAAAGCACACTAAACCAAAAGCGATTGCATTAGCTGTTTTTACCTGAAAGAGTGAAAGGGGATCGAAGGCACCGACTTAAAGCCAAAAATAGCTCTAATCATGTTTTCAAGAGAGGTGCAAACTTTGCTAAGAGCCAATCATTACCACAAAACAACATGCTCAAACTGCACTTCATTTGGTTTGTTCAAAAATAGCAGCTAAAATTTAGCCAAAATGAAAGTTTTGGAACTAAAGAAACGGATTTTCGGCTGAATCCACTGACAGCTGCCACTGTCAACAGAGAATGTGGACAAAGGTGGAAGCACATCGCAGTGCTGATGGATCATCACCATCTACTCAGCTAGGGCGAGGCCTGAGAAACATGCTCACAACGCAAGCACTATACTATGGCCTAGACGCCAGGAAATGAATTAAGCGGCAAAGGTGTGTCACTGACTAACAATATTGCAAAACTTGCCTCCTTGTGGGAAAAATTTTCCATATATCAGTTTGAACACATCCTCAGTGAGGTAGCCTGATGGACAATCCTAGAAAAAAGAATACTCCATCATTTGTAATGCATTAATTAATGATTCAAAGCAACACAGACCACAACATTTACCCTCCGAATGGGTGGTGAGAGTAACCACCAAACGATTTACACTAATCTGCAGTTGCGAATATACATTGCCATCCGAAGAGGCGAGGGCGCACTTCAAATTTATTGTGGTGGATGTTTGAAGCCCCTCCTTCCCTCCTTTGTCAGTAAAATGCATGCGCATAAAATGCAGCCGCCATAAGTTTTGGGCTTTGTACCATGCACATGCTGTGCCATGGCCTCTCGGAGACCGTTTGATCAAATGACTTCTTTTGCCAAAGAAAACGTTTAGCAATTCCACACCTGCATCATCGATGTTTGGCACAACTCATTTTGTATCTTGGCCCGTTTCACCATTTGCCTACGTTTTCCTTTCTGAGGGGCAAGGATAGAACAGGGAAAGCAGGTCTCACGTATGACCTCATGCCGATGATGTGACAGCCATAGGGACAGTGATTGTTAACACACATCTAGTTAAAGTTTGCCATGGCTCTTCATCAAAAAGGAGCCAATGCTTTTATTTGGTGCTCATTTGTCCAAGAGCCAGCTCCAGTGAGCTACAAAAGCCGAGCGTCAATAACTCCAAAAAATTCCCTGAAATCTACCATTATCAGCTGCAAATTCCCTCTTGTGATTATTTCTCTGGCTCTCTTATTCAGCCTTCTCAGAGGACATTGAAGTGGAGGACCAAGATTGCACGCAGCATGATTGTTGTTGAGGCAACTGAAATATAGTCAAATTTTCTGTCACTGCTTTTTAGAATTCACACTATTTACTACTCGAATATTGACCGCTCAATTGTTCTTAGTACACATATATGCACATCCAGCATTGTGGAAAGGCCAACTGCACAAAAGGAAACGTTGATGGTGGTCGAACAAGTGGTCATGGAGTTGCACTGTCAACTAGTTTTACATTGACTTCGAATGCGTCTTACGTGGAAAGTAGAAATGGATAGAGACGTTAAACACGGTTAAATTGGTCACCCTATGAGTATTTTCATTTTCAGGAAATTTATTCCACTCGACCTCATCCGATTTCGCCTACTCATATCAAATTGAGATGAATAAAGCGCAGGTCATTTGTACACTTTGAATGCAGAGGCGTTGGAATTGACAAGACATTTACAAACCCTTCCTTATAGCATACCTCTTTAAAGCCACGATAGATGATTTGCAATTCCCTCCTCGAAAATTGCGTGCTCTTAAGTAGACTTTGGATGGAAACTGGTTTTTGATGAAAATAAGTCGTCTCAATTTCGTCTAAGTCAGCGTCTGAAAGAAGAAAGGGAACGAAGATTAAAGGCCAATGTCTATGATGATTCACTTCAAGTCGACTTCAAAGCTGGCAAGAGTCATAAAAGTGTGAATCCAATATTGCTCCAGGATTGGAGCACATTTTACGGCACACCATTCCACCACCTTAAAATGGAAGTCTCAATTTTGCGTGCGAATCTAGGCGAAACTGCAAACCTCCAAAACCTCACACTAAATTGCCTATTCTAGAAGTCTACCAGTCGACGAGAGCTATTATTAGAGCTTCTACTAATCAGACTCTTTGTTAAATAATAGATTGTGGCACTGTGCCTTATCTACTAACAGCCAATTCACCGACTTCAAATCTATGACATTTCAAGATGAAAATCAAAACGTCATGGTGTGTGTATGTGCGTGCTTATGACTGTCCGAAAGTGATGTTGGTGATCGTAAAAGTAAGAAACTAGTTTCGTACTTAGACCAAAATTAAAAATAAACGGCATTCGGCGGTAGTCGATTAACTTAACCATAAAAATAGTTCAGGTCTTGATTACAGCATAGATTTGTGGTCGGTCTTCAAAACCCGTGGTTAGATAATTCCAAGAAAAAGAGCCCTTTTGTATGTGCGTGTTAGGGGGAACTTCACATTTTTATCAGAATAACAAAGCGTTTTTGTTTCACAGTAAAACAGTTTTTTCACTTTGAGTTGCAAACAGTCAAATATGTTATGCAAGGTTACCGCTGCTGTACCAAAGTGTTTACTAGTTCTCTCTGTCCACCTAGAAAGAGCAGCTTTGAAACCCCTCCTGAAAGCAAATGGCATATCTAAATCCTTGGAAAGGGTTGTGTCTCCTCGCCACTGATTGTGTCCACAATGTGTACGGCTTCAGTTCATGCCTAACAGGAACAGCGGTTTTGCGCATCTTATCCTGGGGACTGCAACCAATAGGAACAAGCCTATTTCCAGGGAGCCAATGAGCAGCAAGTGTTCTATGAAACCTGTACTTTTGCGGATCTAAAAGTTAATGGGCTGTAAATAGTCATAGACCATCTAAATGTCCTACGAAAAGCTCATTTATTGGGCTACGCGGTTAATATTCGGTGTAAATCGAATTGAATCAAATTGAATGAAAATTAGTTTCCAATCGGATTATGTGACGGCCCAAATAGTCCTGAAAATAAAATTTAGCAAATGAGCTGCATCCCATTATAGTAGACCAAACAAGTCAAATAAATAAGATCTGAGCTGCGATGTGAGCCATTGTCCAAAACAAATGATACCTACCCCAGCCACACTGTTGCATCGTTGAATGGTGAAAACGATACGACAGACTCCGATTTTCGTGATGTGTAGACTATGAAGAGAGGTTCAAAGCTATTACCTTTTAAAGAATATGCGGAATATGTGCTACTAATTTATTATAAGTAGCACATTTTTGTAAGATATATGATTGTGCCTTTATATTTAAATCCTTTTATAGATAGGACCCAATAGCAGAATATAGATGAAGAAGAGGCTAAAGACGCATACACATTTCATTAATTTTAAAGTATACTTAAGTGAAGTGGAAAATGACTCGCGTTAATGATTGCAATTCCATCGACAACTCCAATGACAAGGGCTTGAAAGGGACGGCCGCGTGTATCTGGTGATTTAAGTGCATTAACATATCTCCAGTAATCTCAATTGATGCTGAATCCCGCAAAAAAGCATTTTAAGTGTGATTATTGGATTAAAATCCACATACATGCGTGAAGGGTAGAACATCTGTAATAAACTAAGGGGTAAGCGTGAGTTCCGGAATAGTCAGGGTGTGTTGGGTTTGTGAGCTCTGCAGAGCGGAAGCCACAATAGGCATTTTATGGCATAAAAGAAACTAGTAGACCTCCGCTCTAACAGGCAGGAAAACTGCTGCCTTCTTTATAGAGCAAAGCAGAGCCTAGATGAAGCTACTTAATATTCTGGAATGAAGACAATTTAATAACAGGCTCAATACTGTATGTGCGTGAGAACGTAATCTGCGACAATGTTTTTAGTAGCACCTCCAACGCTGTTCAAAATTTTTATAACACACTTGAAAAAAACACCGTCCAGTCAATTATGATCGCCTAATTCTTCACGCTATTTCGATGAAATTAGCTAATTCTGTAGCCATATCAGTAAATTGGTTGACGACATCCCACTGTTTTAATGCTTCTTTGCTCAACTGCATGGAAGGAGATGAAGAGTGACAGGCGCTACTTGTACAAGAGTTCCCACTCTGCCAATGTCCAAAGGATCACTTCTTTATAGTAGCAAGATGTATTGTTTGTGCACCGTGGCATTAAAAAGACCACGGTGCACAATTATTTTACGTCAAAGTTACATGTAGTAAATTGGTGTAAAGTTACTTCTATCGCACTTTCGATTGCACCGGGCAAAATAGACGGCTCAAGCACATAAGCTTCTGCGAGTTCAAGGAAACCGATCAGAGCAAGTTTAAAAACACAGGGATCTGCAGCAAGAGAAATCATGCTCGTAAAAACAACAGATTTCTGGGTAGTGCAATGGCCAAAATCATAAGGGTGACGTTCAACAGTCGTCCCAACGATATGCGCAAGAGGAAAGGCAAAATGTCTTTGTCAGCATTCAAATCCATTTGACAGAACTCTCATTTAGGTAATCATTGCTGTTAATGTTAAACCACGTCCTTGTGAAACCTGCGTTTGGGCATCATGAAGCACCTGTGTGGTTTATAAATGTGCCCTTGGAGTGGAAAACCCCGATTTTCTGCACAAATTAGACAATTAAAAGTGCCATTAGGAAATACCATAAAGGAGAAGCTGATGCGACTTTTAGAAATGTGAAAAAAAATCGTCATTTAGGTCACAGAACAAATAAAATTTTAAATTTGACACCGGCTGAGTTGATACGACTGATGCTGATTACGAAGCCTTAGAGACAGCTCGTACAACTGGACTGAGTTGGTAATAGTTTGCTTACCGAAGGTATTTTGATATAACAAAGTATCACACAGTGCGTATGACTTGTAAAAGCTGTTTTTGCATAAAGCCTTCATTGAGACTCAAGCAGGACTTTGAGTTGTTGGATCTCTTGCAATGTCATACATCTAGCGGTTTAAGTAAGGCTAGCATAACCACCGAGTTGACCCGCTTGTGATCTCTGCGTGGTGCATCCTCAATTGACGAACGATGATGTCCCAACACCTGTACTTTGGCACAATGACCTTTACTCCAGTAATTGGCGTTTTGCATTCTAGATGGTTCAATTTTACTCCTTTTAAAGATGCTGTCGTGGGTTCATGTAAAACTGTAGCCTCAGCCGGCAATGGGAAAGTGCTTTGATGTATTGGGAGATGCTTTTACGGGGTGAATGGAGAGTCCCGAGGTGACTTCCACAATGTCGTGTGCATCAGTCTACTCAAACATTAATGAAGGTAGTTTACTTTGACCAAAGCACGAGAACATGAATTTTGCATGTTTGTATTGACGGGCACAAAACTAATGGCTACACTTAAGGTCCTCATGGCGGTGTGAAAAGAGACTGCGTTTCCTGCTAACAGACCGATTTTGGTCAGCTATGGGGTTACTTGATGGATTGATGGATTGACCGACATTAGAAGCCGTCGCAGCTGAGTTGGGCCAATCCGTGCGCAATCGCGGTTGCTTCTTATCGCTCTCACCATCTACATAAAATGGTGGACTGACCAGGAGTTAAGTGATGCTAACTAATCGGTTCACTCCGACTAAAATCTGTATGTTCCTATGCAAGCGCTGGAGGATGTTTTTTGTACGAATTCTTGTTGGCGGTTTGGAATTTACATTTCGAAGTCCGTTGCCATTGCATTAATTAAACAACAATTAATGTGCTAAACATACTCAAATAAAAGTGACAAAGAGACGTTTATGAGTGGGCGAACGCTTAAAATCAAAGCCATTTGCTTAAGGTGTTTTAAAGAACTCAACCAGATTGTGAAGAAAGCAACGTTTTACAGCGTCGACAAAGGACGTGGCATTGAATCCATTTTTACAATTCCTCATTGTCTTGAATGCATCGTGAAAAATTCGCAGTTAAATTATCAAGACAAAATGGAAGGCTGTTTGTGCAGCAATTGACCTCCGGTCCGTAAGGCTTTCCCCTTCAAAACGAAGCCTCTCATAAGCCATACCAAATAAAACTTGTCCTATCCTCCGCCTGAGATATTTCTCACAAAACGTCAAGAGCCCACTCTCTCTCACTGAAGAGAAATGCTTTCCTTGGTAAGCATTCTGCTATTTGGACCTACATTCGACGGAAGTTTAGCCTTAACTATGTAATATAAGGCCAGTACCAACAGAAATGCTTCATGCGATTAGTGTTTTGCACAAGTTAATTGGTCTGTTGGATGTGCTTCCAACAGCCTCCACATAGGTTCGGATGCGCTCCAACTTTTCATCTTATTCTAAAATGCTGCTTTGCATCCTGACTCACGTTGTTGCATCATCTTCAATTGCATCGAAAGGTGAAATGGAGAAATACACCGATCTCTATAGTTGCAAACGGTACTTTAAGAAATGCTGTTACATGCGATTTCGCTCCTAAAAATTCGTGGTTGGCAAAGTATAAAAACTAAAGCGGAACCAACAATCTCGGTTAACTTCTACTAAGGGTGAGGTTAGCTGTAACAAAAAATTCAATAGCTTTACGATACTTTTTATAAATTAGACTAACAGTGCATTCTATTTTAGTTAGACAACAATGCCCAAATGTCCCAGTCTAATAGAACGCATGGTAGACTCATGCTTACCCATTTCCGCTGCAGCAACAAACAACGTCTCTCTGCAGGTCTTAATTGAAGTCAGTTAAAACGGATTACACTTCTGCTTGAAATGCTGCTGCTTCCCTCGTTCGTTAGTTCGCTCGTCCACTCGCTCGCTCGCTTGCCTTCTGGCTCGCCCACTTGAGAGGCACATTTAAATACGGCGGCTGGGGAGCGATTTCTTGCGCATGCAGAAGGCGCTTGCCAGTTCGCGCTCGGTGCGCACCCGCCACCTGCCCACTCGCGCGTGCAAACGGACGGCCAGTGGGACGGACAGGCGGCCGGGCGGCGTAGCGAGCTGAAAACGTGAACAGACAGACGAGCCTAGCCAAAAGGCTGCCTCACGAGTCCTCCGAAAATGCGCAACCCGCCTCCTCAAAGTCGCCATCGTTGGGAGTGCACAAATTAATAGGCATAATTTTTGCACAAGTAGCATTAACTGCTCCAGAGTAGGGATTCACAAAGTGCTCATTTCTTATCTAACGTAGGAGCTTTACATTCGTAAACTATTCCCTTAATTTGTTAGCCTACAACATTTGTGATGTTATTGCAGTACATTCTCGCTCCAGACAAGGGCAGAGGTTATAAGCGGAGGAGAGCAATGCTGGGGATGTTTGAAGGCTTGTCGATGGGATAACACATGGTTTATCTGATTAATCCTTGAGAGGTCAAGTGATTTTGAAAATAGATGTAATTCTATGGTCCAGATTTCAAGACCTTCTTGTTCAGCACGCCAACTTGGCACTCTCCATGCGCCAAGTAGCGTAACTGCAGGAAATCACCATCATTTTGTCCACTCAAAGGGGCAAGAAGGCATATAGAGGTATAGACAGAGAGGCTTCCGGCCATAAAAGTAGGAGCAAATGTAGTATTCCAGTGGAAGGACTCCGCTTGGACCATAGTTTTAAACCCAAGTTTACTTCATTCAACTAAGTTCAGCTTATTTTAGTGGGCAGTGTAGAATGAAGGAGTTACTACGTTGTCCTTATTCGGACGGTTTCCAAGACATTTCCTTTTATTCACATCAGCTAAACTCTTAGTTGATCTTTTTACTGGTAGGTATGGAGAAGTGAACGCTTGTGCATCTCTGAAGCAATGTTAGTCTAAAACAATGAGTCCTTAAGCTGAGACAACCTTGGTGTTGCAGTTGAGCCATTGCTAAAATGTGTTTACACTTGTAAAAATTTACAGCGGTTGTTGATCTGGATGCGACTGTTGAAACTGACTGTGTAGGCAGCAGACTCGTCCAATATAAGGCCTTTTTAGTAGGCGAGTTTTGAGCTACTCCAAAGTGCTATAAAGAAATCTAGTTTCCCCACCTGCTACCGATGGGCCTCCTGGCGGAGAAATGGGTACCAACAGTTGTGCCAGTTTGCAAGCCTTGTACCACCCACTTCCTGTTCCTTTAAGGACTCTGAGACAGTAAAAAATAATTACTAAGGCTGCATAAAGAGCATTCAACCATTAACAACCTTGAAGTCTTGAACCAGTGTGGTGAATATTAGCCCATTTGCATAGGCAGGCAAAGAGGTGCAGTTGCGCAATAGCACCGGTTCTCATGTCAAACTGGGGGAATGCATTCCTTCCTCCTCCATGTAATTTGGGTAACACTTCACTCAGGGGAATGAGAAGAAACATTTCGTACATCTCCAAATAACATCATTAAGTGATTTACTGATCTGAAGGCAAAATCCTTCATCCCATTGTGAGGAATACCATTTATTGCTTCCTTTGCGTAGTCGCAATTTTGTAAACTTTTTTTGTCGTACAATTCACAAGACAACTGTCAATGTCTGGGCTAAATGAATTCACAAATGCCAAAAAGTAACAGAGAAGGGTGAACTTGACAGCCCACTTTTGCCAACCTAAAGTGCCTGGGTGTCATTTTAGGCGTTCAGCTGTCATTAAGAAATTTTGAACTGGTCAAAAGCAAACTGCGAAATAAACGTAATAAAAATTTTACCGCGGGAAATAGGGTAGGACTTTTCCTAAGGGAATGCCATGATCTTCGTAAAAGTATGAAGCTTATCCTAAAAATAGTCGAAGTGCACCCCAAGGTGAATAGCAAAGTGGCTTCATTCTGCCTACCTTGTGGCTGCTCAGTGTTTGGTGAGCGAAACCTGTTCATTGACCGTTGCCTCTCTATCCCCTCACCTCCACGACTTTGAATTAGAAGCCGCCGAAAAAATGGCTCTAATAACCAGTGAAGGCGGTGGATTGTGACACAAAGTACTGCATATTCAAAAACTGTTCCCACTTTGCAGTCCCGTTCGAAGGTTAACCCTGCTAAGTAGTGTAGTAGAGATTCCTTGAAAATCTGCAGTACCCTCCGGTTTCTCGAAAAAAGACCAAAATAATAGGTAAAACGCTATCATTAAGAATGGTCCAGAAATTAGGACCAAATCCATATTCACTGCACTATATTGCTTTCATCTCCCGCAACCCTCATTCGGTAACAGGGCCACGCATGTACTACGGATGCCTGAGAGGTGATTCCAATGCCATGCTAACTGAATGACCTTGCAAAGTTCCAAGCTGCCGTTGACAGCTAGAGTCTTATCGGTTGAAGGAAACCACAAATTTGTTGTTTGATTTTGGTGATACGAAGGTTATCCACCACCGATCGCCACTGCTTCAGGATTGTCATCGTGATTATTTAGTGTTGAAAACCAATTATAGATGGACAAGTTAATTGTTTGGAATATGCACCAATCAAGTGGAGAGCAGAAGTGGGTAGATACAAGTCCACAATATTATGGAAGAAATTGAAATGTAATGGTAGAAGCTGAATGCAAACAGAACAGAAAACTATGCAAGACAATCTATTCCACTGGCTAAAATAGTCACAGCATGAACTATCATTCAAATGAATGAAGTACAAGCCAACTCTTCGATGATCACTACAAACTAACGAGAAGCTAATAGTTCATCGCCAATATACGGTCACACGTCCAGAATTTTAAAGCAATTGCCCTTGTGAATAAAACACTTTCCTGCCACCATAGTTTAACATTATGAATCCAACCGACTAGTTTCCAACATTATGACGACTCCTTCTGAGCACTTTACAGTATGAATTCTTTCAAGATTAATAGATTTGGACCCTGCAACTGATACTTGGCAGAGGCTAGGCAAAGCACTTAGAGGCTTCAACAAATGGAGAAATTTAACACACTTCCTGTCGAACCAGCGAAACGACGTTCTACGAAGCTGAGGGCACCACGGCTGACTCAATCAGAACGGACGGCGTGGAAACGCGCCACGTAACTTACAGTTGATGACAGTACCAGTAACTGCTAGTGCTCCTACAACCGTAAGGTTGCCCACAGTGCACCCCTCCAGCACTAACTTTCAAAAAGTATACATGCAATAATTTGATAAAATCTTAAAACTAACAAACTTCCCTCTCAGTCAGATAACGGCGAAGGATGACTGACGTACTCGAGAACTCAGTTAATGTTTGTAGTTGTTAATTTCATATTACTTAACCAAGCTTATTTTAGCCAATACAGAGACGAGGTCAGCTTCAATTCATGGTATATTTCTGCGATTCATGCACGAGGGCAACCACATTTTGGGGTTATCGAATTACAAAGAGCCATCCTCTTCCAAAGAGGTCAGCAGGTTCTACATATTAGACATGTAGAACCGTTATCCAGAAATCAACTGCTATGTTAAACATTGGATGGGAAGAGAATATTCTCGATGCCTAAATGCTTGTCATCAAATTGCAGAAGCACGAAATAATCATTCGATAGCGTAATAGACAACGAAGTCAGAGGCAGATCGCTGCTGGCGCCATCAAGTCACATGCTTTCGTGAAATTTTGAGCCCTATTAAAACTGTCTAGGACTCACAATGACTGTCCATAAGCGAACATTCAAAGCTTGAGGCAAATGTCGATCGCTGACTGTGGCGAGTGATGTTTTATGTGGAGCCGTCCACCATCTTAAACAACAAATACGATTTGGAAATTTGTCATATAACTCCTTGACTCCTTAGTCTCCTACAAATCATGAGCAACATATTAGACTGCTTAGGAAGAAAAACGCTGTTCGGCTTATGCTAAGTCCTGGTCATCTAGGCGAGTGGGAATAACATCCATCCTACCTCAAGCACACCGCAACTCTTCCCACTCTACAAGGAACAATTTTCCTTCAAGAAAACTAATGTGAATGGCAGATCGAGACAAAGATGGGATTGCTACCCTAATACAGCCAACATACTGCTTTTCCTCGAATGCTTTTCAACCTCAACCGAGACCTGTAATCTAAAGGGTTGAAAAATTGCCCAAAAAATAAAAGTATCACTATAGCAATCCCGTTAAAATTCAAGAAAATGATTGACAATTAAATTTTAAAACCAGATTCTTGAAAAACCAAGTAGAAATAAGGATTTATTTCATTTTAAATATCCATCCACCCGTTAGTAAGCTGCTTAATCTGAGTGTTCGCATTGCCAAACAGTTTACTAGAGCAGTTAAGAAGGAGTGACTCAGCGTATGCTAGAGTTACCCGGTTCCGGTATATACAAATAAGTCTGCAGAAATTAATCACGAAAGGTATGAAATCAATGTAGATATTACGTGCAGTATCAGCCAGATTGGAACTCCACTGAGCTTGACCGAGTCTGGCGTCATTATGGCAACGTAATTACAATAAATAGTTCATCAGCAGTGGACTACTGTTGGTATTCAAACTGTTCCAACAGCCGATAGTTTTAGCCTACCGACTACTGGAACGATTTAACCTCAACTGCCTCCGAAGCAAGGTGGTGGAGAGGGTCCGCCTAAAATGAAGCGAATACACCATGTTCACTAAATGCACATAAGTAGCACAGCATTTTTTGAAAAGCAAGTCACCTATTGAGACAGTGCTAGAAAAACGCATCACCTATGATATAAAGGCTCCATGGGCATCGAGTTGAAGAGAGCAACGTTTATGTTTTATCGGTTGTGCAGTTGATCGAGATAGTTTACGCTATTTTACTGCATAACTTGGAAATGTAACAGATGACCAAATTTGAAATGAGTCGAAGCACCCAACCTCGTCAAATACAATTTGAGGTACAAAAGGCACGAGCATTTTCAAATGCCTTTGAATTTATAAACGCAAAACTTGGAAAATAAAATAAAACGCACCTCATTAGTTATGGAAATAAAAGTTGGTCTACTACTTCAAATAACTGAGTTGACTGAAGAGAAAAAGGAATATGCTATGCCACACCATTTAGCAAATAACGTTAGGCGAGTATAGTATTGCATTATGAAACGCGATTACGTGAGAAAGCCAAGTAGGCTCTGGCACGTCCAACAAGTTTGCTTCGATTTGAAATCAAGAAAGGTTTAGCAAATACGTGACTAAGTTGGGGTGGCTACAGGGATGTGTGGTAACCTGATGCCCGGATGAGTCCTATGACCGAGGAGGCTTGGTCCCCAACTTACAAAATGCTGAATTTTGCGCAGTTACGCAGTAGCATGATAGACGACTTGAGAAAATTACCGCCCTTTGAGGTCACTCCATATACAGTTAGGGTTGAGCATCCAAACAGTTCCAATAAAAGAAAAAATGCAAAATACAAGCACTACACTTTGCGCAGTGACCATGATTGTAGGCAGATGTTTATAAATGGCCAATGGACAGTTTTTTTAAAAAATGGATATTGTGGAAAATTAAGAAAAATACATAAAAATAAAATTATAAATCAAAATCACTTCCATGAGGCAGAGCTAACTCTAAAGCTGATAATGAAATTCAACAACAAACTTACAATCACCCTCCAGTACAAAAAACCGGAAACTGAGCTGATACGATAAGCCCGTTCCAGAGGTAAAGTCAAACAAATGATTAAAAATATTGATATCTTTCCATGGTTTAACAAGGAAAGAAACAAATGAGACAAAATAAGCTGGGTCTAAGAAAATCCTGATGTCAAAATGTGGGTCGCGTATTGAAATCAGGCGGCAGAAAGTGTGCTTAATATGTAGCTGAACTGGAAGCAGACAACAATAGAGTTGACTCACCTAATCGCCTAGAGGTTCGAATATTAGAATGCCGATTTGATGTGTTCTCATTACCGGAGTGCCTTCCAGCTCCAAAGAGCTACATATTCAAAGCACATGTGAAGAAAGGATCAACTCACGTCAAACGGCAACATTGTGGTGAAACTATAAAGGTGATAACCGATTACCAACAATTGTAAGCCTGACTTACAACAAGGATATGACGCCAAAAGCCTCGCCCACGGCTCTTATTACGTAACTCAGACTCCATGGTTCCGAATCCACAG
>UYWX01020532.1:13014-42499 GCA_900622495.1 Hydatigera taeniaeformis | reverse complement strand
TATATAATATAATATATATATATATAATTATTCCGTAGTGCAATGCAAACACTTTTGCAGCACCTAAAATATTGGCCTGAAAACAATGATTCATGACTGTGGTTTAAAAGCCCAATGCTCCCGACCTACATTCCATGGGAGCCATATTAGGGCCACTTTTAACACAATCATATCAAGAGGGGCAGTCCTAGTTTAAGCAACTGCATATCATGCCAACGCATGACGAACAGTCGAATCAGCACTGAATTAAAAAAGAAGACTATAGAATTGTTTCCGACCTTGTGAAATCATCCATCCTCACCTCCTGCTTCATCAACAAACTTTCCCGTGGGTAATTAATAATCGGCCATGGAAAACGGGGTGCAACGTCACTATGAGACCATTTGTTTGCAAAGACCACCTGTGAAAAAGACACCTTTTGCGGTGACTTTTTGTAGATACGGAAACCAGTAGGCATGCATTCGTAGGACTTCATTCAAATGGCAGCAGCACATTTAAAAGGAATGTCTTTCGAATTCAGCTCGCCTAATAATAATTGTAACTAGAAAGTTCAAGTAAACTTATAAGATGCATTAACACCAAGGAATTAACATTTTATTTAGGTAAGGTGCATCAATCATCGAAACTGTCATCCCGCCTCCAAGGAAAGTATAAAATACGACACTCGAAACAGAAAAAAATGCGCAAAAGAATCACGGTTGATTAAATCTCGTATAGCATCAAAAGCCTTTACAAACCCTAACTACACAGATCTTAGATTTGGACGCAGAGCATTGATGTACTTAAGTGTTAAAAGCATCAAAGTACTTTAAACGTATGGAATGAGTATCGACACGCAAAGTGAACAATGAACGACTCTGAGCTAACTGCCTTACCCAAACAAACAGACATTCATAAATCGAAAACAAGTGATGAAAGTGAGGACGATTATGCATAAATGAGCATAAAACTATATTAAATTCAAAGCAGTAGCTTGCATCCAATAATAGCTATTGAAAAGACAGGGATAGCTCCAAAACAATGATGGATCAGACGAGTCAATAAGACACACTCAGGTAGTTGTTATACTTATACACACACTCACCCTTAAGTGTAACACCACTGACGGTGACACCACCGGGAGTAGAGTTACGGATAAGCTGCTTAACATCAAGAAGGGACTGAGCAGTGAGCGGGATGGCAAAACAGCGCTCCTGAAAAGCTTCTAGTTCTTTGTCCGAAAGGTAGCCATCGTTGTCCACGTCACAGATACGAAATATCCGAGTCAGGGCGCATACACATTCAGGTGTTAGCTAAAGTAAAATGAGAAGAGGCCTTCAGTCTCCATATTGTGTAACCCTCTAATCTGTCAATACATTCATCATTCCAATGACAACCATACCACACTAACACATTCAGGACCAGTTACGACTCCAAAAGTAGTCACTGTTCCTAAACTTTTGTATTCGACTGTTGTGGGGCATTATAATCCCATAGCAAAATTCACGACCCAGTCTCATGTTTGAAGATATAAATTGTTCATTCATATGCAGTGACCGCATGTAAGTCCTAATTTCTACACCGGTTATAGACCGTGAAACATTGCTCGAATTCCAAATATATTCGTCAATCCACTTGAAGTAACAACCTTAAGTAATCTAGCAAAGAGTTGAATGAAAGTCTATAGTTTCAGGCCTTTCAGCCATTGCTTCTTCAGTACCGCCATACCAGATTTATCTAATGAACATTTACGCCCCATGTACTTAGGCCAGGAGCACTGCATTAAAAAAGTGCACCAGGTTATGTAAGACAACGCTTGGACTTTAATCAAAAATCGGCATTTAAATAAACGCAGCGCCAAGAACTGCAGTAGTAAATGCCAAGGTTTAAGACGAATTGCCTAAGCAATATGATCGAAGGCTGTCAAATTAGAGGCGCTGTACCTCTTGTACAACCACAAACTACAAAAGCAGTCTATTTTTTTCCGAATAACACAATACAAGCGCTATACAGTTTGTGTTTAAAGGTCTGTGAAGTTTCAAGTGGAGGAATATGAATTACATATATTACACTTGCCATCATAAAAGCCCTGAAAAACCTATTTGAATTGTGTCTCCCATTACATTACATTACCCAAAAAAACAAACAAATTAACCGCTAATGGTTTGACCGCTGTGCCTTGACAGCCAGAGTATCGTAGCTTCTGACGGGTAGTAGATTTATGAAGAATAACGCATGACCGAAACCATCGAATGTCAAGCACTCAACAAACTTAAAACAACAAAGAAATCGCCTTTCGCAGGAGATGGCGAAACCTTCAGGGGAAATGGAATGCTGACAGCTATTATACTTCAACTTACATGTGATTGGAAGAAGGTGGGCACTCATCCTTTCCCTTTTACCTATAGACCTCATTTAACGGCATTAAAAAGTACAAGAAGACACGTTGAAAATAGGAACAATCGTGGAGTGCTTCTCACCTACCATCAAGTCAATATTGAGGATTACGTCTATTGTCGAATGGGCAGTAATTCCCTCCATTCAATGTTAATGAGGACGAGTACCTTCTCATACGCAGATAACTAAAACACGTCGTCAAATCCCACCCGTATATTCAACATTTCAGCTTTACAAGAAGTTGGTAGAACGACAAAATACTGAGCCATAAGTTCAGTATGTAGCATCATTCTGCATTTGATGGTACAATAGTTCGGAAAGTAACAGTATGAAATGGATGTAGGCACATTGCATACACAAGTCCAGCTGGAGACAAGAGGAAATATCGCAATTAACCAACTGGCCAAAAAAATACCTTTTGCTTATTACATCTGGTGATTTGTTCCGCCTTTTTATCAGAGACCAGAAGATAGCCTACAGAGGCAACCTTCTACCAAAGAGAACTCCGAATTAGTGAACGAAAGAAGAAATTTCACGGGATTTAAAATGAGAAAAATGAGGGCTGGTGGATCCCAGTGAGGAAAACTTCAAGATAAGATGTTAAAGTTGTTGAAAAATCTGGAGACGCGAATTTACATCCACTAACATGACTCTTATGATTCAATAGAGAAAACTTTTTTGGAGGTAAATTAGGAGCTGAACGGAGACAAACTATCACAACGTGCCACATATGAATTAAGTAATAGAAGCTCCAAACAAGAACGGAGTTACTAAGAAAAACGCACTTCCTTCGTTTCAGCATGATAGAGAGGAGCAGTAGGATAGAGAACAGCTTTTTGCGCGAACCAAAATGTCTCACTGAGATTACGAAGCGACTTTGCCGAGCACTCGATGCAGGTCTCTATTTCCGGAAAGCGTTCCATCAGTGGAAGAACTTGCTAAAAGTTGAAAGATGCAAGTAGATGTCAATTAAAAGATATAATTGCGAAGAAAGACGCACCTCCATTTTGCTCTCCTCCACAAGATCCAATTTGTTCCCGACTAAAACGACGGGAACCTTTGCCTCACTGTCATTGAAGCAGGAGCGAATCAACGGCAACCATTGAACAGTTAGCTGAAAATGTGAATGATTGCTAGAACTCTATGACTCTAACGGCTTGTCAATAGCTTAAAAAGGCGGAAAATAACATTCATACATGTTGCATAAAGTTTTCATCATCAAGAGCGTAGACAAGGCAGATAACGGAAGCCTGTCTAATCTCATTAATCAACTGATCACGGGTCTGTACGCGGGACGAAAAGTCAACAATCTCCGTTGGGACACGCTCAGGAGTAACAGAAGCAGGAATTGTGATCTCTTCTGAGCGAGCAGGAACCTAAAGAATACGGCATATATCTATTAATGAAGTAATCGTAGATGACTAAGATTAGCACAAAAAAATTATAACTAAATGGATGGAGGGCGACATGTATTGCCTAATACTTTGTGAGCATGCTAACAGGGTCGTAAGTTGTTAATTCTGAGATTCGAACTATATTCTAACCAAATTAAAGCAAAGGAGCTACACTAAAAAGACCAACCTTTGGGGAAAATTCTTCACTCACAAGCGATAATATGAGTGTTGTCTTGCCAACAAAGGCTAGAAGGAAAATAGACTCATATAGCTACGTACGTTCTCCAACAAGTAAAATACGAACAACGCCCTGACACTTAGGTTTCATTTGAGACCGAAAGACTTCAAGTCCTCCGCGAATTTTTAAAATGAGGCGCATTCCAGTCATCGATTAAAATAAATAACTAGCAATCCATAAAAATAGCATAAGTCATAAATCAGAAAAGTTTGAACCAAAAAGGATTAGGACTTTTATCTTAAAGCATGGCATGCAGCCACTTGGGAATAATATGTAATCGTTGTTTCTTTTTATGTTAGTGCACAATTATTGTTGCATACCTGTTAAAATGCTTTATTGGCACAATATATACATCTGTATTTGTAGCCTCTAAATATGAAGAATCTACTCTTGGCCAAACAAGCTTACGACTCATGAAAATGATAGACTTTATTTATTGATTAACTTCGCTTTATATTCCCTTGATAACAATCCGCATCGTGTAAGTCACATCTCCTGTCTGGCTGTTACTAAGGTATTTGCTTTGCCCTTGTACGCATGGACCGGCCCTCCGGTCATGCAGATGCTTCATCCCCTCTTCCCTTAACATATATGTATTCGGCCCTCCTCCCCCCTGCTGAAGGTATTCTGAGGACTCCACAATACATAGCCTATATGTAATTTCTGAACATACTGTACATTGTGTAAATTGGGTGCACGGCCTGATGCGCCACTTGACGGCCCTTTTCTGCATGGTTGAAGCTACATGCAAATATAAATCTTAGGAAGCAATTTAATGAAGTTAGAATTTTGTTAAACGACTTGATTTAGTCGGAAAATATTGTAGAGCCCTGCAGTCTACCCTAAGACACCAGAGCCTGTGGCTTGATAAGCAAGGTGTTTAGAAAGAATTTGTCGGGCATTCCCGTCCCAGCCTTCCTTCTCGATTGAGACTCTAATGCAGGCTTCTCCCATTACCTATACTTCCTTCTCCTCTGCAGTGTAGTTTAGTAGTCGGTGAAGCGATATGAACTTTGTTACAAATCCTCGGGAACTTGCTGTCCCCGAGCCCAAGAGGATAGTGCACACGTGACCTTCAGTTTTGCCCTACAGCAACATAAAAGTAAGAGATCAAGAAGGAAGAAGGCAAGACAAAGAAAACTGTAGCCTACTTTGCTTTGGGGGACCGCTTATTTGCGTACACCTTTGCCTACAGGGGATTGATTGCCTGTTGGGAGTCCACGAGTCAAAACGGATGTTGAACTCCGTTGAGAGTTGCAGCTCCTGGCGTTTAGCGACTGCCTCATCAATGAGGCGACTCAATCCGCCTATTCTCCGATGAATAAAATGTTTTGCCAGGGCAGGTGGATACACGCTCCTTCTGGACTGGGCCTCTGTCTGTGAAGTAACTGAGAGAGGATAGCAGTCTTTGAAGACTCCCCGTGGACTCCTCATTGCTCTCTCTAGGTTTCCACAAGTGCTGGAAGAAATCTAAAGCCAAAAACTGTTCCTCCTTTAGGGATACCAGTTTGACTGGGAACTCGGAGTATTTTTTAATGCCTGAGGTGAGAGTGTTACCCCGTTCACTGCCTCACAGCGTGACTTATACGGTAAGGCGCGAAGCAGCATAAGCACTCTCCAAAACGGATCGTAGATCTCTAAAACAGCCTTTGTGAATATAAGTTACTCATCAAAATCCATGTCTTCTTTGAAAAGGTGATTCCAATCGGCACTGCCACCAGTGTAGGACCTCCAAGCCTACCCTCAGGCACCTAAACCTCCGGTTTAATAAGCGGGTTGGTTGGAGAGGGTTTATCAGTCATCCTTTACAGACTAAAAAGGAGTGTGATTGTGGGTAAGACAACGATCTAGCACTACTTCATGGAAGGGTCTTCGCGCCCCTCAAGCAGGACATTGGTGGTTGATTTGACTAATCGCCTCTCCTCAATAAGAGCAACTTAACTACATTAGGATACATGCTACAAGTATTATACCACTAGATAGATGCGTAACACAAACTTGCTGGTGTTATTGCTAAAATTGTTCAGATTCATGCGCAATGCACATTACATTAATTAAAAATACCTACGGTAGGTGCAACGAGCCGAGACTTCCTACAGTGTGGAAGATGGCCTTAATTTGTGCTAAATGTATTGATTCTTGGAGGATAAGATGGGGTCAGGCAGTGGCTTAGCCCAAAGGCCAGCCGATACGTACAAGGACTAGAGGAATATCCAAGTTCTCTTTATATTTCAAGTGGTTGCATAAACAGTATTACAGTAGGTGAGAGGAGAAATGACAATCTGAACGCCATGCTTGCACACCTTGAGGGCTACCTCTTTTGAGACCGTAGACAGTTTCCGTTTAAATTGCTGGATAAACCATTCAGAAGTCTTACTTTGACAAGTTCTCGAGGAGGAATGAGGAGACTCTATCCTCCGTCTGTATTCTATTATGAGCGTGTGGGTTTGTAGGTGGTTACATGTCTTCCCAGTCCTTGCAGTGATGGTAAATCTCTTTTGTTCCGCTGCGATAGGTTAATGCTACAGATAAGGCTCTTCTGCAGGTTGAAAAACCTTACTTGGTTTGCAAGCTACGGCTGGTCTGCTGCAGAGAGTTCGACTAATTATCCGACCCAGCCTTGCATAATTATTGCAATAAATCCTTACCTAAAACTGGTCTGTTTTTTATCACATATATTTACAAAGATGGTAAACACTTGAGTAGGACCTTTGAACGACAGAGGAGCAGTAAGTTATTGCCTCTTGAATCGCTCCCTTTAACCCTAGGCCTGACGCTACCAACCAATAGACTGATGCCTAAACATAGAACTCTGGGTGGTCTACAAATTTGCTGCATCTTTATTACGCCCACTTGTATTTATGCGACGACCTTATTGTTTGAACCCATGAAGGTACCTTTAGGTCATTCACAGTTAGAAAGGGCTTCTTTGAACTTGAGTCACTATCATGTATGCATTCGTGTTCAGCCTTTACACAACACAGCCCTTTTCCATAACATGTGTTAGGAGTTATCGCTACCTGCTATTTTGCGTCACAGACACTGTGGAAGAGCGCCGTTCCTTACCATTCTGTCGCTATTCAGCGTTCGCGACATGAGCAGGAAGTCTTTCTTGGTTAGCGCATGAGATTACACGGGATTGTAATTCGCCTACCAACTACTAATCTGCACCTCAGGCTTTTCGTTCAAATTAATCCTCTCCAGAAGTCATTGAAGCATAAGAAGCTAGTGCATAGATTTAGGGAATGTTTCACGAAGCCATTAGAATGGGGGATGATTGTACGCTGATGGAATGTGGTGCTCTATTTTTCATCACCTTTATCTCCAAGCCCAAAGCTTGGAGATAATTTTATGCAGGCGATGAACATTAAAACATCCTAACCATTCTTCTTGAACCGAGTGAAAGCTGTAGCTTCTCGACAGGTACTGCAGGTGATGTGATTAAGGGTGGAAGTTGTGCAATAGAAGTTATTTGCTCAGAATGCCGCCTTAACCAGCAGGCAATTATGCAAGTGACAAGTGCATGCATTCAAATGCGTAAGCAAAGTGAGGATCACGGGACACCACAATTTTCCTCGCACTGACGTAGCACCTAAATAAGCCGTATATGGGTCCGTAATAGCCTCCGTGTTTCTTTCACCTTCGTCTCCACGACCTTAACACAGACCACTAGAATGAGGTTAAGCTCACTAGGGCAGTATAAAATGAGGGGAAGCAAAGGATGATGCCCGATTCGTTATAAGAGTCAAGCATACCAATTACTCCTTCACCCAAAGATAGACTGTTGAGAAATTTCCCCCAGTTAAACATTTCCACCAAAAGGCATTTCCAAAATCCGTTCTGTGGAGGACTTGATACAGCTTCCAAGTTTGGAGTTTGGTGAACAGCAAACAAATATTTGTTGATTGAAGATGGTTCGACAGTGAAAAGTTGTCGTACAAATTAGGTGTGGTAATTGATGACATTACGGACGTGGCCGTGGATCACGGACGACAAGTCGCCGTGGCAGAAAGCGATTTAAGCAAGTAATTCAAGTGAAGTCATGACACACATAATTACGGAGACGAGACGTACGAGACTCAATGCTTATGAAAGAAAAATTAACTGAGACTCATATAATTTTTGGTCAAGTTCATTTCACCATTGCTAAAAAGGTTGAGGACTGAGTTGATTGCCTGTAGGTCATTCTGTTCTTAGTGCACACTAGCAGCACTGCCTCAGGGACAAAGCGGAATGAAGTCGGCCCCAAATGACGCCTACATTTAAGTTGATTGCCCAAATGCCAAATAATGAGTTGACACAAGAGTCCCTATCAAACCTGCTGTTTACCTTTGCCATTCACCCAATTTAAACCTCAGTTTACGTTATTTACGACGTTATCTACGTTACCCATGTAAGATTGTTAATTGACTAAACACTCAATGCCGTCTAAGCCTCTTTATTTGCCGAATAGGACTAAGACAAATAGGGCTAATCGGCAACGGAATGGATAAGAAGATGAGGAAACCTCCCCCATGAGACCGTCTCACTTCTCGTCCTCACCCAAATGAGCAAGCGGCAGCAGCAATCGATGCGTTGGGTGACGGCCACAATCCGTCTTCTGTCAGTGTAGGTTAAAAGTAAAAGATGCCTTCGATGACAAGCGCAATTGGCTTTGTGAATATTTTTCCACCACCTTCGAGTTTGGTACTAACGTAATCAGAAGGTTGACTAAGGCGGGTTCAGGTGAAGGCAGTGAAGTGGCGAGGGAGCCCCACAATCAGTTGATTGTTTGTTTGAGTCTTCCTTTTAATTTGGTGGACTCCAAAGTGTACACTCCTGTGCTTCCAGCTGGGTGATGGTGCATTTGCTCCTCGGTGCTGCTTAGCACACGCGCTTGTTGAATTCTTCTCGCCACCTCCAAAACAGCCTTGGAGCACTGAGGTGATTTCAAGCACGCTGACGTTGGATTCTCGTGTGTGTGCAACTTGAATGATAGAAATAATCTTGCATTTGATTAATTAAAACTTTCTCATTGCAGAAAGCGAGTGCCTGCGGACTTGGGACTAAAGCCTTGGTTATGGAAGTAGTAATGCGCCATTCAATGCCGAGAACTTCAATGAAGCACCATCCATTCTAGACCTGACAATTTGGGATTAAGTTAATGCATCTTTACACACTTAGGTGCGTTAATGAGTATTTTGGGAAAATTTGTGGATAGACTTCAATCAATCGTAAGTGTACATATTTCTTGCCTTTGGCAAGGCACAGCTTTGCATCGCTTGAAACCATTGGGTAACAAAAATAGGCATGAAGCAGCACTCGGAGTCTTTCCCAACGATAAAGGAAGTCATAATACTGAAGTAGGAAATATAATGAGGGCATGCAGAAGGGAGTAGAAGCTATTTCCCATCGTCCCTGGGTCACTTGGTGCTATTGAATTCAAAATGAAGAGTCAAATAAACCGTCGGAGCATTACAAAAGCTGGTCCATTTCTTCTAAGCAGCATCTTCATCGCTCTCTTTGATTCCCATTTCTTATCATCCACCGTAGTTATTTGCAAGTACGAAGGCATCTTGCACCAACTTCACTGGATCCTTCAACCAATTCCTCAGGGAATGGAGTCTTGTCCGTTTTGGAATTGTCGAGGAAGAGGCAAAAGGGTGGACATCACATGCACCCCACCCTCCAGCTGTAAGACATTTAATAAAGGCGTCTAGTCTTCACATTATTTTCAATTCACTACCACTTTAGTATTGTCTAGTCATGTCTAGCTGTGTTCTGGTTTTCTTGACGAAAAGTAAATGAGTTACAGAAGACAGCTTCATGGTTTGTGCTGTCTAAAGATACGAGGATGGGGTGATTGAGGAAGGTTGGCCTCATTTTCGGCTGTTATGTCAAGAATCATAACCAGCAGTCGAAGTCATGCTAAGGTTTAGCATTTAATAATGGAGGTTTGAAACCTCCAGCCCGCAACTACTCCCAGAAGAGAAGGAGACACTAAAAACAAACATGCATTGTCGACGGACTGAAGAGTTCCCAATCGACTGACACCCTCATGTCTTATATTCAAAGAGCAGAGACTCCATAACAGACCAGTCCAATTTTGTATACAAAGGCGGATAGCCGAGATATTGGTTCTGTTGGTAAGGCAAGACAATAATTAAACAATAGTTTGACAGGGAGGCACTTTCACAAACGAAAATGATTCCGTCAATTACAATGCTACCTTGTTTCATACCTTGAAAGGTATCCGAGTCTGTAGAAGCATCACAGTCAATGCAGCTACCCTCATGTTAACGCATGATCATCATAGGCGAAGGGAAGTTAACTCAGTTCATGAACTATTGGAGGTGTCATGCATGCACTATGATCAGTACACATAAAACTGTGAATTGTCAATAGTTCAAGCCATAATCATGACGGAGATCCAGAACCATGATGCAATTAACTTGCTTCAATGCTCTCTTAGTGCTGTATAAGGCGATGCACATTGACTGGATACTGCATTTCATCTCAGTTTTTAATGATAACTGTCAAAGGTACTCAACGCAGAGTGATAATGTCCTGCCATTAAAAAAGGCATCGAAACCAGTCATGGAATGTCTACAAAGCTGGATGAAAGCAATTCTCAGAAATGTCACCGATTGCAAGATTCACAAAAGCTAAGATTTGTCGACATTCTGCTAGTTTCAAATGACTTAGGCGCGGAAATATAGGTACAGAATTGGATTTGCACGTAAAGTGATGCAACAGGCTGCTTACTGAAATGGGGATGAAGAATGTGGTCAGTAGAGAATGCCTATATGAAAGCCCTTCTAAATGACTTGCAAATAATGGCGTCACCTTAGTTGAGAGAGATGCCCGATCTGGTGTTGGTACAAGAACTCGCCTTGAAGCTATTGGGATCGTTGCAATCAAAATCAGAGCATAATTTAGTCTCAGCCAGACATAAATCGCCCTGAGACAGGAGGGCACCACCGAGGTAATGAGCACCCTCCCAGATAAAATCTCCATTGCAAGCCACGACGAGCATCATACGTCTGCCCGACTAGACAAACCCCCCTTAATGTTAGGTATTGAAGGCGGATTTGTATGTCCGCTTAATTTAACAATCGTTTTTAAAGGTGTAATTTAAGGCCAACAATCAAATGTGGAAGTCTCACAACGCGCTCCTCGATGGTCTTTGATGGTATGATTGACAGTAAACGTCAATTTTACGGCAAATGTCAACTCCGCCACAGAACGCCCTCTGGACGAGGCCACAGCACTCACACTTCGCCAATTAATCGTTTGGCCTGGAGAACAAAAGTGCATTACCAATTAACCAGATAGAAGCCAACTCATCTGCGGTTACAAAAGTTTAATCAGCGGACAAAGTCAAACACGACCATCATTTGAACTCGGAGCCCATTCCCTCGTCAAATTCGCAATTAGCGACTAGCGCCCCACCACCCAAACACCCTCGACGGCAGAAACAAAGAAAATAAGCCTCTTTCCTGATTATCAATTTATGCGTAACATCATAACCATGCTCGCCCGAGCCCAACACCGGACCGCCCCACGTAACCACTAGACAAAATTGAGGCGGACAAGCTATAGGACTAAAAAATCAATTGTCCAAGATTCCGTCTCCAACCCCACTCAAAATGACAAACAGTTCAAAAAAAACGCATCACTTGCTGTACTGTTTATCTGAAAGGTAACATGAGGCTTGAGCGAACCAGGAATCGCTGCAGAACCATCTACATCCAGATAACTGAGTGAAGAATAGGCGAACCAGGTTCGAAGCCATTAATTGGGCGCATCATCAGCATGCCATCAGTTCAATTGGGGAAGCGTATTACAAACGAGCGCAGTTGCACCAACACAGGTGCAGACAAGGGAATAATGCATCAATAGTGAAAACGGCAGAAGTGAGACTGTGATATGCACCACCTCAGTTGTCCAGCTCATCGCGTGGATAGATGCGCAGAAGCTTGGGCTTCTCCCAGGAGAATTCTTTGCGACCGAAATGCCCGTAAGCAGCCGTTTTCTGGAAGATTGGAAGCTGTAGATTCAGCTCCCTATAAAACAAAAAATGAACGCCAATAACGTGAACCAGGCCATTGAGTCAGCACGCACTTAATGATGACACCAGGCCGAAGATCAAAGTTCTCGTTGACAATCCTCAGGAGCTCGGAATCGGGCATCTTCCCCGTCCCATAGCTGTCAACATAAACAGCCAAGGGTTCGGCGATACCAATAGCATAGGAGAGCTGGACAAGAACTCGTCGACACAAACCAGCCTTAACGAGCGACTTAGCCACCCATCTGGCAGCGTAAGCAGCCGATCTGTCGACTTTGGAGCAGTCCTTACCTGAGAAAGCTCCCCCGCCATGAGCTCCCCAGCCTCCGTAAGTGTCAACAATGATCTTTCGCCCTGTAAATGAACGAACAAAAAATAAAGGTTCAGTGACCTCAACATGAGGTGAAATTCGTACGCATAGACCAACGCACCAGTAAGACCAGCGTCTGATTGGGGACCACCGATTACAAACCGACCAGATGGATTGATATGATAGATTGTGTCATTATCTAGGAGACGAGAGGGAATAACCTGACGAACCACATGCTCCATTACTTCCGAGCGAAGTCGTTCCAGGCTAACGTACTGATCGTGCTGTATCGAAATAACGACGGTGTGAACCCGGAGCGGTACACACGCGCCGTTGTCTTTTTTGTATTCCACTGTGACCTAGAGCAAATACCTGTTGATCAGACCGACACTTATTTAATGAGAAAACAAAATCAACATTGCTTGCTCCGGAACCCGATGGCCTACCTGGGACTTCGAATCAGGGCGAGCCCAAGGGAGAGTCCCATCACGCCGACATATTGCAAGGCGCTCGTTGAGAGCATGAGCGAGCACGATGGTCAAAGGCATACATTCTTCAGTCTCATCAGTTGCATATCCAAACATAAGCCCCTGAATTATACGACCGTATGTTATAGAAAATGGTCCACGAAGTAAAGAGAAAAGGAGCAATAACTGATCCGACCTGGTCTCCAGCGCCCAGTTCTTCCATCGATTTGCCTTCATGAACGCACTGAGCGATGTCGGGACTTTGTTGCTCAATGGCTGTAAGGACGTTGCAAGTCTTGAAGTCGAAGCCTTTGCGAGAATCATCATAGCCAATTCGCTCAATTACACGTCGTATGACAGACTGAAAATCGATAGTGGCTCTAGAGGAGATCTCACCACCGATGAGAATCATACCAGTTTTCGTGAAAGTTTCTAAGCCACCTAAGATGCGGAAAAACGTCTTACCACATGCGACTTTCGAGTTGGGATCCAGCTTTAGGTACTCGTCCAATATAGCATCACTGACTTGATCACAAATTTTATCTATCTAATAATTTGAAGAAGGGGAGAAATTACCTGCATGACCCTCACCAACGGATTCCGAGCTGAAAAGAAACGTTTCCCCAACCTCATCGCCAGTGCCAGTGTTTGAGTTAGCCATAGTTATACCGAATGCGCATTAATACACGATCGCAGAAGCAACCCCGCCACGCCAAACCACTGGCATGGACGATGAAATTAAAGTGAAGGAAAGCCTACCTTTATTGGTTAGCTTAAACAAAGCAACCAATCACTAGTAAATAATAGACACATGAGAAACTTTGACAGAGTGATACTTAACTGCCTAATAAATACTACGACAACATATTTTCTCCCAAAGGCAGGGGCTACTAACATCACGAATAAGATACTGAACATTCGAAGGGTAATGAACTTACCTTTCCCACATAGGCATTAGTATACTGCCATGAGCTTCAAAGCTTTACAGTTTTATTCTTAAGGCCGCTTTCTAGATCTGTTTAATATCTTATTATGACATGGAGACTCACATCATCAACATCGGTGATTAGCACTTTGATGATAGCGTATGATGTATGAAAAATGTAACCCAGCTTATTGATCATGTTATTTGAGGAACAAGTGAACGCAAAAACAAAAAAATGATATCAATTATAAAAACGTGTTTTACCTTCGGAGCGATAATTAAACCTACTGATATTTTAAAACTAGTAGACGCAGAGTTATGACTTTTTAAAATCAACTACGGTTTTACCGAAACCATCTGGCCTAACCCATTGGAATTAACAAAATTAAAGGACGGCGCCAGCTTTGATGTTTCCACGCCGGAGATGGCGGTGGGGTCGGTTTGCCGTTTTGACCTAGAGGAAGTCGTGGAATTCATAAAAAAGAATGGCTATTCAAGGGTAATATTCATACCATAAAACGAAATTTAAACAGGTTGGTCTTCAGTTCCCTTCTGATCTTCTACCATCTTCCATTGATGTTTATGAGGAGCTTAGTGAGCGGACCTCCGCGGCCATCGCTATATTAGGTGATACTCCGTTCAGTAGTTGTTGTTTGGACGCAACAGCTGGCAAACGATGGGGTGTGGAGGCGGTCATTCATTTTGGGAATGCCTGCTTAACTGAGTCGGTTGGAGGAATTGGTGCATATTATGTCTTTGGTGATATTCCTTGTCCTTCTATCGACGAAAATTTGGCTGAAGTGGGGAATCAGATGGTTAAGTATCTGTCTTGGTGTGGTGGTCCAGTACTATTTTTCTACGACTTTCGATATCGCCGTACGGCAAAAAAAATGGCTGACCATCTCGCTTTAGAGGGTATTGATCTGGTATTGTCGGAACCCGCTCTACCCAACCGTGGTCTTGCAACAGACCCTTCGTTCTTTAAACATGCTGGGCGAATTTTTCGTTACGACAAATCGAGGCCACCTAGATGTCTTCTCTATCTCGGTGAATGCGATTGGGTCTTCTATAGTATTCTGGTCAGTTTGAGAGAAGCCTATGCAATCAATGTCGCCACCATTGATCCTTTAACTGGTCGATTTGCTCTTGCTCCAAAATCAGCTGCATTTTTCCTCCGAAGGCGATACTTCCTTATGGAAAAGGTCAAGTCAGCCAAGCGAATAGGCATTCTGGTAAGAAAAGTAGAGCTACAAGTACATGCGTATTCATCTAACTGGTTCTGAACTTAACTGTCTAGCACAGTTAATAGTTGTAGATTGCTATAACTATCGAATGTCAAACGCTTGTGCGTAGGTGGGTACCTTTTCGGTGCCACGGTACCTCGACATCTTGGCAAGATTGAAGTGTCTCCTACGGCGTGCAAACAAGCCATATACAACGGTGTTTGTAGGGCGGATAAATGAACCCAAGTTAATGAATCTACCAGATCTGGACGCTTTCGTATTGGTTGCTTGTCCACAGGCCAGTTTTTATGACGATTCGAATCTCCTCGTACCTGTTGTGACTCCCTTTGAGCTGGAATGTGTCTTGCATGACCTCGCTGGAGGTGAGGCTTCAGCCGACCACCCTAGACGATGGAATGGTCTCTGGTTGCCTTTGGATTTCGCTGCAGACATACTTAATTCAGGTCGGAATATGATTTTTTTAATGCTGCTCCCTCTCCTCTGACTTCCGTCAAAGATCCGCTGGCGTGCACTTTTGCTGTTCCGGCTCAAACCATTGACGGAAATGGATATCTGCAATGTTGATATGCATTTGAATGCATGCATTGCACACTATTTTCCTCATTTATGCCATAATTTACCATTGGAGTGCGGATGTTGACTTCGACGAAGATTGTCTACTGCCACTAATGGAAATCTGATGGGTTTCAGTTATCTCCTTTATTCTGCGTTGCGTCAAAGATCCGCTGACATGCGTTATTGCTGCTTCAGCTTAAACCATTGACGAAAATTGACGTTTTCAATGCTCATATATGGTTGGATACCAGCATGGTACACCAGTTTGTTATTGGGACGATGGTGATGTTAATGGCAGAAGAGTGTGAAATCTTCTTCACTTTTTTGTTCTGGTTTGCACTAAAGATCCGCTATTGTACATTATTGCTGTTTCCGCTCAAAACATCGAAGGAAGCTCATATCTCCAATGTTGGCATCCATTTGGATGTCAGCATCGCATAACTTTTCTCTCTTTTGTGTCTCGCTTTCCATTGACGGTGTGATTTTAATGCAGATGTCGAAGAAAGGTGTAGCGCTATAGGTATTTATTGAGGTATGGTTTTCTATGTCCATTTACCTTCTTGGGTATGGTTCTGCATTTTTTGGCTAGCGTGAATCATAACTTTTCTTCCGTAATTTGTGTGAGATTTGTGTACAAAGCTTTGCTCCTTCATAGTTCTCGTATACCTTTGGTGCCTCGACTTAAACCATACGCGATGGTCGCGAAGATAGTGCTGTTATCGAATGCTCACATATGCTTGGTACTTGATTACAATAAGATCTTTATTTCTCGGGTCTATCCGAAAATGGGAACATAAAATTGAGTATGATAAGGGTTTGTGATAAAAGGTAATTGGAACTACTCAACTATGGTATGAATTAGCCGAGTGCTTGTCAGCACCTTCTGCGCATTCATGTGAACTATGAACAATTCGTCGTTTACTATTCCTGATGAGCTGTGTTGTTCAATTTGATTCGGTTAATTCGTAAGTATTGGTGCATTTAATGTCGGATTCCGAAAATCAGGCATCGTTGGTATTGCAGGATATTTGGGTATACTTTGTTCCTGCCAACTTCTCCCTGTTCACATTTTCTCAAACCACAAACCTATTTTCTGGCACTACTGTGGATGCAGCAGTAGTTGTATTTCTTGAAACTAGTTTTACTAATCTATTAACTGCTTAGTTGGCTGTTTTCGAATACCCTCCGGGTTGTATTTTCGTCTAGAAAAACGAGGCCACGCTTGAATCCTTTAAAATAATTTTACCATCGCTGCTACAGAGTCACCAATGTTTGCATCGGAGGACAGTGTCGTTCCCGCCAAAGATCCAGAGAAAAGTGTTGAGAAGGAGGTTGAGGAGGGGTTGAAGAGGGATGCTTTAGTTGTCCGTGACGACGCAAACTGGGGTCTCACGCTGGCCTTTCAGGACCTCCTCTCGAGTACTCGTGACTCCTGGCGTGGACTTGATCCTGCGCTAGGTCAGACACCACCTCTCACCACTATCCAGCGCGGTCGCGCTGGTCTTCCTACGAAATACTCTACCTTTTGCGAATAAAAGCATATGGTTGTCAATACTACTATTGTTGAGTAGAGTATTGAGTACAATTACTTTTTTTCCGCTAAAGACAGGCATGACGGTTGTGCGTCAAACTTAACGCATTCTCGGGTAATTAAGGTTAATACCATTTCGCTCGTCAGCTGTTGAGTGTAAACGTTGTGGTGGGGAGGCTTCTTCGAAGCTCACCACGGGGGAGCTGTTGAACTCACGTCACTCATTTTCAGCGTGTTCGAGTAGGGCCACATTAAGCAACTTACGTCAGCTACACTGCCGCAGTGCGAATCGGTGACCTAATAAGACAAGATTAGCAATCGAGGCACAAATTTTAGTTAACTATTGTTTCACGAGAGGTTCTCGATCGCGTGATAATGCGTGCTAACTAACATCTCCGATTTGTCATTAGATCCTTTTCATTCAGAAGTTCGATATTACACCTGTCTGAAGATAATGTCTCCTTTTGAAGTGTTTTATCTGTGGCCCCTAGAAGCATACTCGGTCCTGGAAGACATTTCGCTCTCCACTTTTAAAGCTGGACTTTAACGCATGGGACGAGTCATGTAATGCGGAAGGACCATAAATTATTGTAATCTTTGATAACTGCCACATAAGGTTGTCGACTACTCAGTTACTTGATACCTCTCCTTTACTAGCTGGCTGAAATTCAGGTGGACTTGTATGGTTGGACAGCAAGACCGATATTCCAGATGGACAGTTCGCTTTCCTTCCTTCAGCACATGTCCGGACGGGAAATGACTTGGGTGCCAACTTGGTTGTACGCACAACTGAGCATATTGCGAAAGCCATTGCGAGAAACCAATGAAGGGGAAAGCAAAAAATCGACACTCAAGTGGTGAATAAAAGGCTCTTGCCTAGTAGAAACGGATACTTCTGTTTCTGTGATGCGAGCATTAGACTGCACAGTGCAGAATGGAAAGTGCTCCACTGTCGCCTCTTGAATGGTCTCAGCGTGCCTCATGCATTACAACGTATTCCGACGTAATTTAGGAGTCTCAGTTACAAATGGGCACGACAGGAACCTTCCTCTTCAACTTTATGCTTACCTAGATGGTATCCAAAAGGATCTGAAAAATCGCACCCCACAAATCTGTTTAACGATAACAATAGCTTATCGCCACCTTTACTTACCTCTAAAGAGAAAGAAGGAGATGCATACGATTCCCCTTCCTAGTGAATACTGCTGGCGCATCCCTACAGCTTCTTGCGGAATTGTTTGAGACCAATTTGGAATGAAATGGTAAAGTGAGTTCTTATTCATCCCACCTTATAGTAAGCTCTGAAAGCCCTACATACCAGTAAGGCGACAAATGACACCAGATAAACAAATATGGTGTTTGTTGTCGCCATTGCGATATTCTGCTTCAGTTAACTCTGTTATAGAGCGATGAAAAGACCGACAATTTTACCAAACGAATGAACAAACCCAAAGTAATTTAATGAGTTTATTGCATAAGATTGGAAAACATAAAATAATGGTCAAACAATATGTAGATTTCTGATTAGGGGTCAATGGAAAATGGAAATGGAAAAAAATGGAGGAGTAGTGACAATTAATCCCCTGTCAAAGCTACAAACCACAGAGGAAGGTAGTGAATGGGATCAACGTATCACGAATACCCCTCAGGTAAAAATCTCGTTTAGGGCAGGATAGGTATCAAAGGCTAATTATCTAGATTACAGACAAACTTGTGAAGACCGCTAGCAGTTGAGAACCAAACTAAGAATGGTGGTGATGATGGTCTCGTACATTCCAACCTCCACATAGGGCAGTCAGTTACTAATGTCCAGGCGCAAGTCCAAATTCGACTGATGAAAACATTTATAATGAATTTATTCCTCAGCGTATAAAATTAATTAACCACCCTTCACATTCACCCATGAATTGACACCTTTATGTTAAGGCGACAGGCCGTCAGAACTGAGTCTGTGTTTTTACCGTAACAAATGATACAAAGTGGCTAAGAAAGTAAACAGCAACACGCCCTCCTACTCCTGATTAGCGTAAAAAATGCTGCACTTGCTGAAATTAGGATCTGTTGAACCAACTCTTGCTGCTGCCTCGAGTAGCTGAGACTTCAAGAGGTTCGTATCTTTGCTGTTCCTATGCTCCATCTCCTCACTCACCCTCCCTTCTTCAATATCCTCTACCAGAGCTTGAGGGGAGGCATCGTCATCGTCCCTGGCCCTCACGGATTCGGTGATTTCATAATCATCTAAAAGACGATCAAAACTAGTACATAAATCACAGCGGTGTCAAACAGATGAAGGTCCTAGATTCGACGCTAACTTAAAATAACTACTTTCTGAAATACCTGAATCTTCACAACACATAAGCAAGCTCGATTATTTTAAGCCTATCTAAACAGGCACAAAATAATAAAAACAGAAGCGCGGAAAGGGATTGCAATATTACATGAAAGAAGGTGTCATAAAGTACAAGAAAAACGTAACAGATAAACGGCATTATTGCCTAACATTAGAAATCGAGAAATTGCTAACTGACATTAGCCTACCTAAAACCTCCTCAATCAGGGGCACCTTGAGCTTAATTTTTCCTTTTGATTCATCTACAATGAAAAAATTGAGTCTGCTTTGCGGAAGGTTTCATAAGCTAAACCCATAACATTCCTTTAATAGTTATCAGGCAGATTATCAAACCTAGGAAGTAATCACATAGAAGGACCACCCACATACTTGGCAGTTGTGTCCAAGCAACGGCAGTAGTCTCGAGTTCTGTCGCATGTTAGCAATACAAAACGGAACACGTATACGTCCCCCAAGATTCCTTAAAAGATCTACCCTAATTTCTGATACCAATTGATAGACATTAAAAGGACGAAAAAAGCATGCGTGACGAATGAGAGAAATAGCGACGAACTCAGTCTACCTTCTGCAACTACTCAAACTTCATCCCTTAAGGTAAGCATTAGCAAGAGAAGCAGCACCAGGGACTATATGCAGTACATACAAGAAGACGCAAACTCATAGTGCGTCCCTTAAGTCTCTACCAGCAGGGTGAAGTCCAGACAAGTAAAACAGGCAGTATCGACATACAAGCGGACAATTAACAATGAGTACTACCTCCCTTGGTGTTCAAACATTTCCATTTTAATATGACCGATCTTGACCTAGTGATGACTCAGAGTATATTCACATCTCGAATACATTTCAAGAACACGAATAAATCGCAAACTCAGTATAACAGCCAACAAATACCAGTGATAGTGAGAAAAATTACCATTGTAGGCGTTTTCCCCACAGCATCGATCGCTTTGGACTGACTCAGGAAGCGTACCACAGGAAGTTTCGTGAACAATGCTCAGAGTAGACCATGTAATACATCGATTGTTCGTACAAAAGAGCTACCGAGAAGCTTAGCATCGGGTGATTTGACTACCAAAGTATGTCAGCAGTCTCAGGACCCATATATGAACTACCTCTTAGAACAAATATTCCTTAGCATTTGCGGAAATCCAGGAGGGTTATGTTGGTTCCAATTAGATTAAAGGGGTAAAACTGGGGAGGATTAATTTAATAAAAAAACCCACTGCAGTTCAAGAATGGGTTACAAAAACCAATAAAATAACTTTGACAGTGCATGTGAAGAAGTTTAAAAACTTCTTTTACGATAGTTAGATTCATACGCTCAATCACCTTCAGTTAAGGTTTCGATTTCCTCGACGAACATCGATCTAGGGGACCCGAGTTTGGGACGCGAGTCTGAAACATTAAAACTTTGACCTGATAGCTTAAAAGCCACTTTATCATTTAGACGGAAATCAAGGTCTAAGGCGACAATGAAAGCGTTTCCTATGTAAAGAAAAACAAGAGGGACCTTAGCAATTTATTTCATAGTCTCACAATACTGGAAAGCGCCAAATCTTGGGGGAGGATAAGCCGGAAGGCGTACCTTTTGTGAGAAGCAACTTTGCCTTCCAACCAAAATCATAATCTTCGGACGTTAACCCGGACGAAGGCTGCGCTGCCCGCAAAGCATCTGCATTAACCTCCACAATAGGCTCATCGGATTGGTCTGTATCGATCTGTTAAAACGAAGCCAAGTTAACCCATCAGAATTCACAAAATGCGAATAACGATTGTAAATAGGTGAAATTACTGGTACAGAGAAAGATTCCACACGACAAACTTCCATTTGCTTCAAGGATTTTGAAGGAGTAAACTCCTCGACCTCACTCCCAGCGCTAGCATTACCATCATCAAGGGCATCATTGGATGAACTCCTCCCTACCAAATTGTCACCAAGGTGTGCAGGTGTGACGGCATCCAAACTAGGGCCGTCTTGACTGTCGCCACCTGCTGTGTTGGGCTGTATTGACTGTTCGCTTCCATAGAGCCAATCTATGTCCTCTGGATTTACATGTATGTCGTCAGTGGGGAGGCTCTCCCCTCTGGCCTTTTCAGCCAGCTCCTTTTCACGATTTGCCGCCTCTATTTTCCTGCGACGTTCTGTCAACCCTGCAAAATTTCCAGTGCATATATGTATTAGATTAATTGTTGCCAACCAAGAACACTTGATTCATTACGCAACACTGGAGAGGCAAAATCACTCACAGTTGCAGCTATCCATAAGTCGTTTGTGCTCTGCATCGTTGATCTCCTTGCGAACACGACACTCTTCATCTGGCCCACCGGAGTAGCTTTGAAGGACAAGGTGAGAAACTCAAAAGATATTTTTAATAGAGTTAAGTAGTTGCCTACTTATAAGAATTGCGTTGTCGGTTAATTGCAGAAAAAGAAAATAAGGCCACAGGTTTTTTTTAGTGATGAGAGCTCATAACCAACTAATGGAATGTCTAAAGCGCAACCTCTTGAATTGAGCATCTAGTGACGAAGAAAAGTCCCGACCAGAATGCATGGAACTCACAATGCCTCGGCACAAGCTCTGTCCTTTGGAAAAACAGGCCGTTCATCCAAGTAGGTTAGTTCTTTCTAAAAGGAAAAGTAAACTCAACTTTCAATGAAGTCGAAGTAACTTAAAGCGTCTATTGTCGGTTTTACTCACACACTGATTGATGAAGTTTTTACGATAATACTTTACTTCCCGAACAAAAGGGTTGCCTTGGTTGTAGAGGACTCGCTGCAGAGTGATAAAATATCAGAGCCCAATGAAAGAAAGAGTAAAGATGAAGCAAACAACGACCTACAAGACTGGGCATTTGAGCGAAAATCTCTTCAAGAACAGCGGGGTTATCAATCCGATTCTGCTGAAGATCAACGACGGTCAGAGCTTTGCATTCGCGAAGGTGCACAATGTCCTCCAGAGTTTCAAGTTTATTGTGGGAAATGACCAATTTCTTTAGGACCGGTAGCATTGCTTTGAAATGCAATACACAGTTCATAGCCAGGTTAAGCTTAAACTACGTTTTCTTGATAATGTATTTAACTTTAAGAGCACAGCACTATTTAGTTTTGCTAGACATTTCAAAGCTGAGTGGACGTTTTCAGTTTTCTTCATTGACGATACAAAATCCATCTCATGACATCAATGATACGCCAACGGCCAAGAGTTCTAGCAGTGAATGAAGAAGAGGATAATCAGGAGTACTTCAAAGCCTCTGTTTTTGCCATTCAACTACCCAGGAGACGTATATACTATGTCCCAGCTCTATGAGATATTTCAGAAGTAGGGAGCTCATGCTCTTAACAATCGTTAGGCCCATGTACTGGATGAGATGAATAAGGTGGGAAAAACCGGAATCATTTAATATCCTAAAATAGTAAATTTTGTACATCGAGTTAAAAATGATCGAATGCTCTGTTATTGGGCTCATTCAGCTCAAGAAAACTGACAATACCTTAAGCTATACGGTGACTCTAGTTACACTCTTCTTGCCTTTCTACCTCGTAAAATAAGGCCCATGAAAGTTTATTTTACAGCAGTTTCACAAGGAAATCATATGACCAACCGATGCAAGAAATTGACATCCTATGGGGACACTAGACTTACAAAGATTTTCGATTTTTGAAATCATGTTGTGGCTGACATCCAGAGTGTCTAGATGAACCATGTGGTCAAGGTTTTCGATTCTTCGAATAAGATTCTTGGACATAAAGAGGCAACGCATTTCCGTCTGATACTCCAGTCCAGCAATCTCATCGATTCCGTTGACATCAAGGAAGAGACATCGCAGACCTGTGTAGTCTTCCAAATTTTCAATCCATCCAAATCCTGTAGGCAAATAACGAGCAGCGGAAAGCATATATAACACCCTCAAGAGTTATCAAGCTGTTGAGAAAGAGGGATGCCAAAGAATAATATGATCGAACCTCGATAGTGCAAGTAGAGAATATCATTGAGGTAAGGCGTTTGGTAGAGTTTCTGCTCTTTGCAAATTTTTCTAAGCACCTCCTTTGTCATCCTAGACAAAAGTTACAAAAATACAAACGATGGAGCAAATATGATACATTCTATGTGGTTCCATCACCTACCATAGAACATTATGGCATGTTGCGACAAACTATTTAAGTTATTTTTTGCAATGCCCACCCACACAAAACTAACTTTTGACAATCATCTTATATGTCACAGTCTCATCTGAACAAGTCAGTGTAACACCAGCGAACTACCTCGGCCACTTATTTCTTGCTGCATCTTCCTCGGCTGTGAGCGTTCGTTTTGGAGGGTTCAACTTCCTCTTTTCTTGATATTCCTCCTGGATTTCAAACATCGTTTCTTCACTTTCATCAACTTCAGTGTCCATCTTGGCATTTGCATCATCTTTATCTACCTCATTTGCAACTTTAGTGTCTACAATGTTATCGTGACCTCCTCGGCAAGCTGCGTCGGCGATAGCAGTAGGCTTGACGACAGTTTCGTCAAATTCATAATTTGTTCCATTTATGGTATCTACAATCTCATTCACATCTTCCATTTCATGAGAAGCATCAAACTCAACTGTTTCAACTTGTTGAGAAGTCGCATCATCTAACTTATTGGTTAATTCTTGCTCTATAGGGACATCTAAATCTTTATTTAAGTCTTCATCAGCCACTTTCTCGTCAATTGTAAAAGTTGTTACTTTCTCCGTTCCAATCATGAAATGGTCATCGCTAATGAAGTTAACGATGTCAGCTGATACTGCGCTAGGACTACATCCATTTGTTATTCCATGAAAATCGAACATTTCAACCTCACTATCAATGTTTCCAGAGGTAGCGACGGGTTGAGTGATCACATCGTTTCCAGCCCCATGGAATTCCGCAGAAAAGGCAGAAGAGTGGTTGACCTCGTCTACTTTGAGCTGATCGGCTTTGAAAGAGGTCACAATTGTGCAAGGACTTGCGCGTAGGTCTGTGCCGTTTGGATTCTGCAAGGGTGATACGATTTTAAAACCTGGGTTTTGCCTTAAATCTTGCGGAAAAGCAGAGGAAGAAGGTGGTGGCGAATTCCTCAAATAAATAACCGGGTCTGAAGACGAAACTTGAATAGACTTAATTGCGTCATCTAGGAGAGGCAGAGGATTGTCCAACAAAGTGGAAGTTTCTCCAGACAGACAATAGGTTTCGTTGAGAAGTTTCACTGAATTATCAAATGCATTAAGTGAGTCAACGTTCTCCTCGCCATTACAATCCCGAAAAGGCGATTCATTCGGTGCTTCTGCAGCAGGTTGGGAAGTATTGGTTTTTACGTCCTCTACGGCATCGAAGAAAGTCTCTTCAAGTGCTGTTGAGGATGACACTTGTTCAGTATCACTATTCATTCCTAAAACACTTAAAACCTTGAAACACACTTCAAAAGTGAAATTATTTACTGGCTAAGAATGACTCAGAATTGTTTACAACTAGAGATTCAACACGAAAAATAAGGTGACACTGAGTTCAAATTGCAAAAGAAGGTCTTCAAAAATCGAACAGGTTTACAAGGACACCACCAAGTATATTTGCATAATGATGCACTATTTCAACAACATTAGATGTTAAATCCAGCGATTCTCATCAACATGCTATATCCAAGGTGACATGATAGTGCAAAATGCATGCAACTACAGAGAACACTAAAAACTAAAGGGCAGTTCGCAAACATGGAAACGAAGAGTGAAGGAACAGAGTGACATTTAGTGGAATTTACTAACAAATCATTACAACATAAAAGGCAACGTTACGGTACACAAAAATCAATCAGATACTTTTCTATAAATTAAGATGGTCTGCAGAGCAGATCTAATGCTGGCTTCACCTTCCACTGAAATATAGAATTTAAGCAGATCAACTGCCAAAATAAACACAAATCCGAAATACTAGCTTGTCCTTATAAAAAAATCGGAGGCGCATCAGGATAGGATAAATTATCGATTAGCACACTTCACGGCAAGTTCAAAAGTTGCTCTGTGGGCATAAATACAACTATCCAATTGCAATCCAGTGATTGTTATGACAATTTTCACGACACCATATTTAAAGAATTGAAGAAGCATCAGAAACCAATGGAACACTTACAGTCCTTCGAATTCTCATTTTGAAATCACCGAAGAGATTCTATATGCGAAAATTGTACGGCAACTCTTTTGAGTTTAGCACTATAGCATTATCGATAACGTTGGTTACCCATTGCTCAAGGTGTAGTAGTCTAATACCCTTACATTTAGCCGGGAGGAAAGCTGGTATACTTTCTAATCCAATGGTTTAAGTCTCTGTAGCAACTGCTTGCCTACCTTCATGCCCTCGAAACACGGAATTCATGAGAAGTTTAGTTACAGTAGGTTTATAAGGCATTGAATACAGAAAGAACGGGGTTAGGAGTATAGATGAGCTGAATAGCAGACATCACCCGCAGATGGGTTCCTTATGATTCTCACGCACCGGGTTCGTGTTCGAATTCGTTTCTCACCTCTCTTCTATAAAGGCTAACTTATACACTCAAGTGCACATACTACAGCCTCTTTACACAGATACCATATGTATGTAATGGGGAATTTCCTCAATGCAACTATGGTCGGCACCCAACCCAGTATACGACCACGCAAAACAGAATTGTGTTTCTGTGATCAAAATTCGGTTATTTGGTTTTACTGCGATACATCACTTTAATATTTAATGTAGGCTAATGTATTGTCCCGAGGCTTCCTGGCAGGTATGAGAAGTCAGTAAGTGCACCTGAATACATGCATTCTGAAAACGACAAGGCAAATGGGCCTGGGCATGGCCCGAAGGCCAGCTCACGTGTAAATAAACCAAATATTACAGCTAAAGCCATGTCCTTTCTTTTGCTGCTACAACATTCAAGAATGCGCTCCACTTGCTGGTTTTGCAAAAGATAACGCGAATGGAGTTTTACTTTAGCGTCACATTCGACGCTGATAGCGTATATGCCCTTATTTTACGCATTAATGTAGAAGCGTTGACTCTTCTCGTAGTGGATAGATAGAGATGAGTTGAAAGGTCGATGTGTGCATATGCATAACATTCAGCATGCCAAATGTAACTTGGTTTTCATGACCAGTGCAATACTTTGTTTGATTAACCATCTGACGTCTAATGCTTGCTTTGGTAATTGTTTTGCCCTTTTTTTCGTGGACTGGACTTTGGGCCGTATCAAGACACTATCCTTTCTTCTGCTTCTAGAAAACATTGTAATACTTTGCTTATGTGACCGTCCAATGTCAAGCGATTACTTTAGATTGTACTCATGGGCTGGCCTTCGGGCCAAGGTCGGAATTAGCCCCTTTTTTCTCTTTAAGTTACATGCAATTAGCTCCCCTTTATGTTCTCTACCCATTGGGAAATCTCGGGATGCTACATACGTGTAATCTACCCCACTTGATGCCTCCTTCTACTTGGTAGGAAGTCTCGTGGTACTACTGTCAGTACCTTTGATTGATCAAGTTTACAGACCGCGACTGCGTTAAGCACAGATAGTAGGTTTGTAAGGGTCGCTCTCCTTTAGTTGCTTCGTTGCAACTCCTTCATAAACGATGCAGCATGAAGCTTTGTATGCCTCATTGTCGTCTCGTCTCTATCATCATTCGTTTGTTTTGAACCCTCCTTTACGCGCCTTTTTTGGCACTTCATCCCTCATTTATTTGCATACACTGCGGGGAAATGTGCAGACAACAAAATTTGGTCATGCAAAAATTCGTTAATAATTTTGAATTTTTTAAAGTTAAAATGTGTAAGATATGGGGCGCGATCTGATCGTCGTGGACCCCATTCCACCCATTGAATCACCTGTGCTGATGGTATGGCCAAAAGTCAGATGCAAGGAGAAGATATTGCTTTTCAATGAAAAATATCGAATTTAAGCACAATTTTGGCGCTGGCCTTATTGACTTAAGGCGCCTAATGGCACCTAGAGTTGATGGTTGGGCAGGTGATGGTGTAGACTTGTGAGCGAGTATTTATCTCTCATGCCAAAAAAAAACTTTCGCATTTTAGTACACTTTGCCGCTTTCACAAATCTTACTGTCAAAATTCTCTCTTACGCATCGATGCACACACTCGCTTAAACCACCTAAAGTTTGATGAAATCCGATTTAATACCTGACTTGACATAAGGAGTATGGAATAAGGTGGAGCAGACATAGACATAAACAGATCATCTTCATTCCACTTCTGATGAATTAACTCGACCTTCATGGGAAAGTGTGCCTCCCCGGGTGCACATTTCCCCACATTTTCCCCGTCGTTTCACAAAGTTCAGGTTTCCCTCGATTGTATTTAAAGTAAGATATTACTAAAAAGCCGATTTGGAAGCGAAGTTCCCTTTATCACCTCTTAATCTCATCTATCGAGACAGTTTAAACTGTGACTTCATTAATCTGAAAAAATTATTCCCAGCAGAGGAAAGGAACTTGCTCTTTTCGAAGACGAGTGCTCCCAACGAGGTTCTCCAACGCTTACTGGGTCTAGTTGTCCTCTTTGAAGATCATAAGTGACTCACTGTTGTAGCGCATGAGATGAAAATTATGGCCGCAACTTTACTTCCACCTGTTGGAGGTTCCCCATTACTTTGCACTACATAGAAATTAGGAGTAAATTTTTTGCTGGTTACACGTTTGACTTTGTGCTGCATGCTGACTTGCGGATATGACAATCTGCCAATGTTTTAAACCATAATTGGCACAAAACTGGTGCGAATTATGTCTAATCAGAAGTAAATTTTTATCACCAAGGCTAGATTAAAATACATCTCATAGAATTTTTAGAATTACATGTAATTGAATGGATGATATTGCAATTGTCCCTTGGCAAGCGAAGAGTCAAAATCTTCGCATTGACGACGACTGGCAGATAATCACTGCAAGCTGCACCACTTGCACTTGCATCTACACTCGACTTTCTTCTCGTCTTATCTTTGCCTCACTCAAAATGACTCAGTCGAGGTACATTCAGCCTGTCGCGGATGGGTCCCTTTGTGGATGTCTATTCGGGGAACTACATGGTGCGAACGTCAACGTGACCATTACTTTGTCCTCAAACGACATGCACAAGCATATAATAGTCCAGACTGACACATCGGGGAGCAGGAAGCTTGGCAGAGATTGATAATGGGCACGACCACGATGTCAAATTGACTACGAAGCATCTTTTTGATGCAGACCAGTGCCATATTGAAACAGCAATTTAGACAAAGCTTTGGTACAAACAAACCTACCTCACTTTTGTCCGTGATTTGCAGGCACTGGCGTCATCCCTCTTACTCATGCCTTCCTCTCCTCCTTCATTAAATGAGCACAATCATTCACCAACGCACGCCTTCAACATGCTTACAAAAGTAGTTAGGTCCAGTTTACCCAAATCATCAAACGCCTTCACACCTCTTTTCCACCTTCCTCCTCACTGCGAGTGGAGCCTGGGCTGAAGACAATACCCAACACCGTGACTATTTACCATAACATACATTCTGCAATGCGATGTCTGGGACCATATCCACTGTCATGGCGTGTGTCCCGAAGGCCTGAATGCCTCCCAAGTCACCTGCGTGACGACGCATCGCATTCGGCAGGAGTGGAAGAGAGTCAGAATATTTGAGGAAGAGCACACCGTGACGGAATGTGAGAAGACATAGGAGAGTACAAGGTAATGGCCAGCACTCATGCACCGAAGGACACTTCAATGCATAGCGTGTCGCTCATTGAACATGAAACATTTGTTGGAGTGCGCATGTGACTACTAATTTGCATTACAATGCCCAAGGTATCGGTGGTCTAATGCTGTTATGGCAAAGTTGTTCCAGGCATGAAGCCATTGGACCCAAACATCGAGTGTGTTTGGTCCGATAGCGTACTAAATTAATAGCCTACTGTTCGTCTGGGAATCTAAGCATTTCAGACTGAATTCACATCGTCTCCAATCGCTGCCAGTGACATACATGATTATGTGCCATTTTGTGTGTCGATTTGCAGTTGCTTCAGCA
>UYWX01020532.1:699-13004 GCA_900622495.1 Hydatigera taeniaeformis | reverse complement strand
ACAATCACTTGTCACTGAAGAGGAATAAGCAGCATAGATGCAGAAGTGTGACAATCACGACATCAGGCATTGGCGCTTCAAGGTGCTTTGATAAGCAGCAAAGACAGGACGCACCCACTCTCACTGCCAGTGTCCACTACATGAGGCATCCAGCAGAGTCAAACAATGCACTAATCATGAAGGCCGGTCAAATCTGCTGGTGGTCATAGAGTAGGTAGCTTCAGTCTTCCAATTGCTTTTCCCCACACCACTTCCACTCCCAGTGCCCACTAGTTCGACTTGCTGCATCGCGTGGACAATTTTATCTCACCAAACCATATGTCATTAACACACAAAACACCCTGTATTGCACTATACTGCAAGTGTTCAAATCATCACAGTCTGCGCCCCTCACTCCCCCAACAGCATAGGCAACATGATGGAATGGGGTAAGTGAAGGCGACTCGAGGATTGGCCTGCTGTTTTCGTGTGAGCAGAGTGGCATGGCGACGATGCACCACCTGGAACCAGGTCTGGTGCATGCTGAAGCAAATCGTGCAATTGGAAATGGGTCTGATAGCTGGACATGTCCTGCTCCCACCATAACACACAGTTTCATCTCAACACTGTTTGCATTTCACCACGTCTTTCACTTCCACATTGACAAATGCACCAGCAGGAGGCATCCACTTGCCTCAACGTCTCAACGTCAACCTACTCTGCCCTCGCACCTACGACAATCAACTGTCCTGATTGTCTCAGTCAGTATTGGAAACAGTGGATGGAGGAATGGGGTTGTGGGACGCCCAATGAGTCAGGCTGCACTGTGTGGCTATAGCAACAACAAGCACTCCTTCTCTGCCCCCGCACCGTGGGATGTGCGGTGCCTATTGCTCCCAAGTCTTGCCAGATAATTCAACACTTCATCAGTCACACACACTTGGGATTGCATTGCAGGCGTCTTCCGCATCCTCCCCAATCGCCCACACCTCACGTCCAACGTCGGGAGGTAATGTGGACCAACTGAAGACAGGCATCACCAACTACGATAACTTTCCTATTTTGTAGCCAGTTAAGAAGATCGTGATGTCGCATGCCTTGCAATGCACCTCACACAATCACTGTGATAACATGACCATAGCCAAAGGCGATAGATGGGTGTGGGGGTGTGCATTGGGCTTTGAGGGTAGAGTTGTGCACCCTTCTTTTCACCCAACACTCGCACCGGGCCAAGGCGTGTGGTGGTGGACTCCACTCCTCCACCGCATTGTCCCTCTCTCATTCGAGTGTATCTTGGTGGCGTTTTGTTGATGTGATGCAGAAAAGTGGGGCGTAGCATCGTAGTAAGTGAAAGACGTGAGTCGCACAGCGAGCCATACTAGCAGAGTAGTGATGCCTTGAGGCAGCCCAACACCCCACCTGACTTTTGTTTGCGCTATCTCCCACAAACCAATAACATGCGCACTACAACTACTACCCACAGTGAACATAGAGTGGGTGCATAGGCAGCGTCTGCACGATTGCGCATGTTAAATCACAAGCCATAAGTAGTGGATCATCTCCACTATTCTGCCCTTTCCTTACACGTTGCATCTGCAGAGGAGAACCACCCTGTATATATGCGTTTGCTCATTTGTGCACCACGCAAGCATGTACATTTGGTCAGTCATTTTACAACACACACGCACACACACTTCCCTAATGTCTCACACATGCGAAGCACCACATGCTTCTTTACAAGTTGATACGAAAGTATGGCGTGACAGATACTAACCACCAAGCGTCATTCGATTCGGACCCTCCTACGGATGCAAACTGGGTCTTTCGCATTCCCTTCCTCCTCACCCATCACTGTCCTCCCAGCCATTCTACTTCCTGCATGATTGCGTCAGCAGTGTGTAACACGCGAACTATCTACAAAGACATCAGTGCAGCGTCCACCAAGTCCACTGCATCCCAATCCTAACACGCCACACACGTCGACTTAAGAACCATCACATTCCACGATGTTGGATCGCCTACTCGAGTGGCATTGTGAGGCTCACCCACAGCAACGAAGGACCCCTGACAGTACAGCAATGTGAATACAGGCACTGGATGCTAGTTGGGCGTTTGGGTGAAGCTGAGGAATATTGTGCATGTGTGACCATCTGTATGACCGGTTTGCACCTTGGCGTTCATCTTGCTCTTGTGCGCGCAAGCTGGCATTCGGACCAAACCAAAGCCCTACCTCGTCCCATCTTTTCCTCAACGTGCCTCTTTTCAGCCCTAATTAATACCTTCTTCCACCCAGTGGTGGAGGTCTCAGAACACTACCGTACTAGTAGTTATTCCATCAAATGGAGCTGTATTATTCTGGAGATTTGTGTCCCTCCTGTCGATGTCCAGGACACACCATTGCCACATCTGCTTTCAACTGGTATTTAGGCGTTCCTCTTCACTCCTGCAACCCGAGAGGCCGTCTAGAGTGGCAACATCGATTTCGGGAAGCTCTTGCTTTGGCAAAGACATCGAGCTCCACTACGTTGACCATGTTTGCATCTTTATGCTGATCGAATTAGCAATTTCGTAACATGATGAAAACCATGAAGAATTAAGTTGCCACTCTGACACCTTCATTTTGCGATGATGTATGCCAAACGAAGTGTGGAGATAGATCATTTATATAATTATTGTGTGTTTGTTATAATTGTTCAATATGAGTAATTAGGTTAGCCTAAGTGTAATTAGAACTCTTTTCAACTGTCTATCTGTCATCAATACGTAGTGCAAGGTCATCACTTTTATGTTGAATTCTATTAATGTAAACGCATAAAGCAAGGAACCTTTTTTCTGGACATTTAGGTGCAAAATATGTGCATATTGGTTCTAGAACTAGGTATAAGTAGGGTTTTTCGAAAGCGTTTAACTTTCATGATTTTAGCAGAACTAACTGGAATATGCAGTTTGTGGCAGCAATTGAACTAAATAATAAAGCACTATAGTTGTTTGGTGTACGATTACTGATGTCTTTTTATCTAATTATTTTTTCTTACGTGCTCTGTATTTGAAACCACTAATTATTATCATCTACAATGTTCCCACACATATACTCTGAGACAATGATTTACTTAGATAACTCAATATCTAAAGTAATTTCTTTTTAGATTACACATGACTGTTTCGATACCAGTTGAATTTGGAAAATATCTGTTTGGGAGTTATAATGGTGAGCTTAAACCGCTTTTCAATTTAAAACCAAACTTTTTTAAAGCCAATAACAATGAAGCATTGGATGGCCATACAAATATCAAAACTCCTGATTCGAAATTTCTTCTCAATACAGCAAGCAATTTTGATGATAAGGTAAGCAACCTGTTACTAATCTAAAGTAATTATTTTCAACAATGTTCTTCAAGTTTATTAAAATGCGTACTCATTTGAGAACATTAATAATGTCCGCGAGAAATGAATTTATAGTCTAATGTGAAAAAATTCACTGGTGGTCAGTACAATGGTATTTGCATTTTACAACCTCTTCCATACGGCTTTATTGGAACATTTCGAGAAGGTCTTCGTCAAGGTTTCGGCATCGCTCTCTATCCAGAAGACAATTTATTTATGGTAAAATAGCTTAGCAGTGAACCATAATTAACTTTTAGGGATTCTACGAAAATGACAAATATTGTGGCTTGGGCATCGCACTTCACAATGGCAACAAAATTGACATAGGTTTTTGGCAAGACAATAGCCTAAATAAAGCATATACGTTTGTTTTCGACAAATTAGGACTCCACAAATCGCCTATATTTGCACGTTACTATGGTAAATTAGCCGAAGAGACATTTAGCATTTCGGGAGGCAAAAAACTATTGAATCTTGTGGCTGGTGAAGAGGTCTGTTTTAGATTCGCTTTTATAGACCTTTATAGTTACCTCCTGCCCATAGTGCTGACTTTGCAACAGAACTAGACGACCTTCCTTGGTTTTCATCCATTCATGAAGAAGGTGATCGGATTAGTCATGAAATTAAGGTTGAGTCTGATATGTGAGTTATAAGTCAATTTGTCTTCCAAAAATAGTCCAACCTTACTTAAAAGAGCTTTTCTATTAGCTTTTCAGGTTTCAAGATACCTGCATCTACATTATTGTGTCTTGTTTCCTGTGTAAAAGTCCTGTCCGAAACCCCCTTCTCTGTTGCATACCTTGCGAAGATTTTAGCCAATGAGGTGAAATCGAATGGACCAATTACTAGATCGGTGGAAAGGCTATACTGCGCTGCCGAGGTTAACGATCTCGATAGTGTCAGAGACATCCTCACCAACACGGTCGACTTTTCGTCTAGACTTTTGATTAATGAGCCAAACCCTCTTCGATTTGACGTCAATGTTAGCGACTGCTATGGTATTACACCACTGCATGTGGCTTCTGTAAGTTGAAAGTTAGGGCTGTTGCATTAGTTGCTTCTGAGTAAAAGCAGTCCCAAAGTTCTGAATAACACTTTGACGTAATGTAAGACAAAAGCGTAATCAATCGTCTCTGCAAACACCTAACTTCTGTTTAGGCAAATGAGAACGTCGAGGTGGTGGAATTCCTACTATCCTATGGAGCGGACCCTAACGCTATGACAGTAAACGGAATGAGTGCCATTACAATTTGCACTCTGTCTCACCTGGAGAAGCGCTTTGCGAAACACAAGGAGGATTGGCATTTAGTGGAGCTTGATGTTGGTCAAGAGCCCTTTGGTACCTGGAGTAGAGCAGAACTCGTCTGGCTGTTGAGCTGTGACGCAAACCAATCTCTTGCACCTCATGATAACGAAGACATTCACAAGATCTGCAATTTGGATGGCGGTAAAATTTGTCTTGCATTTGTTAGTCTGCTAGCTGTTGATGTAATTTCCCTCTTCAAAGGGATTTTGACTGAGATTGAAGGCCGTCTATTGAAAACTTAGGAGTAGAAAGAATTTCTTTCGCTTTCTAGAGGACTACATTGAGGCGTATGTTCCCCAACTCGCTCAAACAGACCTGTAAGCTGGTTTGCGAGCTTTCATTGCTTTAGTCACAGCCGTAAGGGCTTGGAACACGATCAGAGTTCTTCGAAATTTGGCAAATATATGACGTGCAAACAGGTAAGCCGATAAATTAAGGTCCAGATCCTTCGTTTGTCTGCGATGGTAGAAAAATCATAGCGTCTTTAGCGTATGTGACACAAAACCTGAGAAACTAATTTCACTCATCGCCAGTCACCCCTAACTAAATAAGTATGTCAACTTCTTGTTGAGCCCGCAGCGCTTCCAACAAGACTTATTACAAGTTTTTTTTGGCTTTTTTGCAAAACGAGCGTTAAATAATATCTTGACCTTAAGGAAGTCGCACTTTGATGTTGAAATCAAATTGACGGCGACCCAAGACACTTCATACTTCGATAATTTGCCACCCAACGGAGCTTTTATGCAAGAGGAATTTGCTAAAAATTGAGGCTATCATCAGCTAACTTCTTTCAGTCCCTTCTCATAGTCGTTTGAACATCTATTCCGGGGCATTTGGTGAGCAAAATTTAATACTTCATAGCTAGAATAGCGTGCAACTGACTAGACGGTGTCATTTTGCATACCCACCGGTCTACTCTAGTCGGAACGACAACAATATTCTATTCCTTGCCTGCTACTCTTTTTATTTGGTAGAAATGAAGTATCATGGTCAATGGGTTGTGTGTTTGACCATCACCCTCCCTTCGGTACCCACTCCCATGGAGGAGATGCGCATATACACTACCACATCTAATGCCATTTCGATGCTTTCTATGATTACCCATTTCCCTTTTCCAGTCACATATCCTCAATGTCTATTCTAAAGCGTAAAAAGCACCCTATCCGGAAAGCTGATCGCGACCTATGTGACAGGCTTACTCCCCTAAACTCCAACGAAAGGGTAGCAGCATAGTTCACCACCACCCACTGCATTCTTAAACAGATCCGTCGGGATTGACTAGCACTAATTTCCCGCAAAGAAGCCGGTTATTTGCGATAAAATGTTAGACGCGCTTCGAGCTTTGTTATCATCGTACATCAGGCGTCACTTCTAGACACGAATAAAATATTTGTATGGCAAAGGATTCTAAAACAACTAACAAGGTTACAGTTCATTTTCACACTACTCACACTTAAATGGATCAGTCCGCTGCTCACAGATTGGCTTTTATTGGCAAGAAACTTCAGACGTTGGGCACAAGTAAATTAAGTCGATTAAGCTTTGAGAGTCGAGACGGCAATATTTACAAAAGTGGTCATGAATATGGGTGTTGCTTTTTGGTGGGAAGGAAGGAGGATTGCTTACTTGGATAAAAAGTGAAGGCATCGCAAATGCATGCTTCGAAGTGTTCTCGCATAAGCAGTGAAGATTATCCTTTTTACAATATAAATGAATTTAGTGCTTGAGAGGTGAAATACTTTTAGTGACTTTCGTGCACATTTTAAACTTTCGGACTCACTTGTTTCTCCTAGTATTTTGAAGCACTCACGTGGGGCACATTTAAGCTGCATTCGTCAGGAGGGTCAGTGAGCTGCAAATTCAAGCGACCCCGTGCAATCACCACCTCAACAGAGGCAACTCAAGTAAGGCAGAAGGACCTTCAAGGAATGCAAAAGCGTATCCGGTAATGCGTTTGAACCTATTCAATTAGCCACTTCCCTTAATCGTACCTTGCCTTAAAGGGGAATGAGCTTCCCACCTGTTCAGTGCTACGCCACTCTCAATACACTTTTTCGCGTTTAGAGGACAAATTGGGTGGCAAAGTAGAGGAAGCAGTAGTTTTTTATTCACTTTAAGTTCAACTGACTGGTCCGTACTGTTTTGGTGGCAGACTTCGGATTGCAGAATGCTTAGCTTTAACTTTCTATGTGGGTGTCGCAGACACGATTTACACAGAAGTGCTTTGTGTAAACCTTAGATTTCCAGCTAGTCTCAAGACAATATTGCTGCTTCTGCAGCACGGTGCGAATCCAAACAACGTCACGCAGCCTCTGCCTCCACTAACTGCTGCCGTCAGAGCTGGAGATGTGGAGTTGTCGCGTCTTCTGCTGCATTTTGGTGCAGATCCAAACAATCACGTTCTACGGCAACTTGTTACTACGTCCAAGGTGGGTAATTCTGTCACTACACTGCCATCCAGCCCCCAATATTGTAAAAATTGCATGGGATGGAGTCGTATTAATTACAAATGATAAGTGGCATAAAAAATGGCTAGAATCGACATTTTGGAGCCCAAATAGCAACTAAAACATTTGTTGAAGAATGTGAAAATTGTGAGTTACCAGATGAATCACGAGTCACTGGCAATACTACTCTGTGTGTAAGCAAAGAAATTTTCAGCCGTGGTTCGGTTAAAATGAGAACGACTTTGTGATTTTCTACTCTTGTCACGCCATTCAGGCACAACAACAACAACACCATTCAATAATGCTGCAGAGTACAGAAAGGCAATAACTGAAAGCTGTTACTCTTCGTTCGCACTGAAATTTTAATAATTGAGATTGATGACTTTAAAAGACGGACTATATATCCACATCTGTGGTCAGGTGAAATCACTCGCTATGTTAATGTTAAACAATTGCCTTTAATCTGATTCGCATAGGATTCCCAACAAACTCACTTTCATTCCCTTTCACAGAACACATTCATCGACAGCTTCGGAAATATCCATGAGCCAAGTTGTGGTGGACTGACGGCATTGCACTTCGCGGTGGTTTTTGCTGGCGAAATTGGTGTCAAGCTAACACAAATGCTTCTTCAAAGAGGAGCAAATCCATCACTGAGAGCTTTGCCTGATGCCAGCTTTCTGGTAGGCATTGAGGTGAGGATTTGCCTCATGTTTTTTTCCACTACACGTTTTGAAGGGGGAAAAAATTACTATTTTGTTGCATATAAACAATGAGTATTTTAATTAACTGGGAACAAATGTGTGGCAGAATTGCTTAAAGAAAATTTTGGCAGCTTTATTATTTCTTTCAACTTGCAAGACGATGACTTCCTTTCGTATTCAATCGACTTAAAACTTTTGAACTTAACTTCGTCAAAATAAAACGGCCAAATTGTGCTATTTTAGGGCAACAAATACTCGTGGCCGATCTCTAAATGTGACGGTGGCAGAACCGCGCTGCATCTTGCCTGCGCTAAGACCTACGATAAAGTGGTTAGTTAGCTACGATTCTTGCTGTTGTAGAGCAGCAAACTGCCTTTTACTTAATATTAAATTATCTATTTCCTGGTTAAGCACTCTTTGATAATCGTCCAAATGTTGATGGATCACGGAGCCGACCCAAACCTTCTCTGCAATGGCCAATGCGCCCTCAGTCTGGCACTGATCTGCGGTAACGACGACGTGAGCAAATGCTTAAATATTTTGCTACTAAGGTTACTTGATTCTCTGGTTGCGGTCTTCTTGATTCAGCACCATCGACCTACCAGTTTAACCCTCATTCTCTCAACCATGTTCGGGAGCAGGCAAGATATGGGGAGGATGTCAGTTTCATCGCACATAGGCAAACTTATGTTTCTCCATTCACGACAGGTTGCGTCACTTCTGATGACCTACCCACAAACAAAGGTAGGAATGGGTTTGACACATGGACTCGGCTCTTCTCTATGCGTGGTGTTACATCCACTCTTTGAGCACGTTCGAACTTTTGACGATCGATTGGCCCTCCTCGCCAAAATGATTGCTCACTGCCCCTCAGGTCTCCTCAATCACCGCGTTATCATGCCCTGCGAAGCAGTTGAAGGTACCACGGCTATCAGAAGATGTCTTAATCTGTATTTACGCTTGCCCATCAGCACCAGCAGTTGTATGTTATCGACATTTTTGCAGGCAACATTGTGGACTACATGTATTTTACATACAAGCAAGAAGAGACCAAACTGTTAGGTGATCCTGCTAAGCGGCAGATTTTGAAGAACCGTTACCAGACGTTGAGTCATCTGGCTACAGAACTGAGGCGATCAGCATTTAAGAGTGATTTGTGGAGGCAAATTCAAGGCAAGCAATTGTTTTGGTATGAATCCGTTATTGACTTCAGGATTGACAGTATTCGTTGTTTTTTTAGTAAAATGTCTTATTAGATATAAAGGTGGACATTAAGCAGTTACCTTTTTAGACTCAAGCCGTAACCGCAGTCTCATGGAAATGTGAGTTTGTGCAGCGTGGTATGACCTAAAGAAAGAGATGTTCTTGCATAATATCTATCGTTAAATGAACATTGTAGAGAGGAGCTACGGTTTTGCTTTCATTGTGGGAGATCAGTGGCCATCAACCTCTCCTCGTGTCGAAGGTGTGGATTGGTGTTGTTCTGTTCCAATGCATGTCGAAGAGGCGCCTGGAGAGAATGGCACGCGAAACAGTGTTTGGATATTATGGGTTCGTCCATATACATTTCATCTTGGAACTGTATTATCTTGGTAAGATGGTAGAGGGTAGCAGAATTCACTGATGCCCAAACTTCTGTTGCCTGCTTCTGCATTGTTCGCACACCCTAGAGATTGAGTGGCTACTTTTATATAGCAATCCTTAGCTGAAAAATTTAGCTGCTTTAATTGCGGTCCATTCAAACAAGTGCAGCGCCAAAATAAATGGCAAATATGAGGCTCATAAGGCTTATACATTAAGGTGCATCCTCTTCTTTTTTATTTTTTTTAGTCAGGCAAAACATGGAAAAGGCGGCCATGAGAGGCAAAAGTGGGATGAATAAGGTAAGAACAAAGCGATGACTAATATGGTCTTTATAACATCATAAGCTGCAAAGCAGCATCCAATATGACTTCGCGACCTCTGGAATGTCATTTTTTGCCCATTTCTGCCAGAAGGGAAATCGCCTACCTGTATCCTGCGCTAAAAATGGGCATCCTGCTCATTCTTATGGTTTCTACAAAGATCGCATCTACATGAGTAAGGCTGCAATTGAAAGTTTACTCGAGGAGGATTTCTCTTCCCCAGGCAACTACAGCTTCATTTGAGTGGACAGCCACTGGAATCTCACACTCCTTGGCATTGCCGTAGTAGCACTAACACTTACTTACTGCGAATAAATGCTGTTACAGTCGGGTAGAATTTTCCGCAGATCGACATATTTTATTTCTTAAGTCAAATTATTCGTGGTTATCAGTTCTTTAATGTTCCACCTCTCTCTCCCTTGACCTTAAGCAGTCACTTAGGTAATTAGCCAACCAACCAATTCTTCTTAGCGTATTTGTCAATAAGAGCAAAACTATTGCTATCACCTCCGTGTACCTCCTGTACCAGCCATCACAACATTTTGCACTCCAATTGGAAGCGCCTTTGAGCCTGATACGCCAGTCCTTATCTCCTACGAGACAGTGAGATTGTACTTGGCCTTCGCAGCAGCGGCAAATAAAAGTGAAGCCACTTTTGGTTAAAAAAACACTGGTTTAAAGCAGGTGCATAACAGGGAAAAGGGGATAAAAATCAGTAATTAATGGAGGACGACTAAACAAACTGTCATCATCAGAATACTAAGTCGGGTTTAATAGGACAAATCCCCAAACGGTACATTTCCAGACGGTTCAAAACGATGTCGATGCAGTTCTTAACAGCGTGGCAATTAAAAGAGGGCGGAGCAGCGTCAAACACAGACGTCCTTTCCAACGCTTGCTGTTTAAAAGCCTTGAGAGAATCTCCCACACGAAGTGTATGTCCCCAATTTGCATCGCACAAAAACTAGGATAAAAATCAAATCGGAGTCAAGTTCGCTTTCCGCAGTGTCTTACCTCTATGTATGTTTCACATTAATAGAATTCGGCATAAAAGTGGTGACCTTGCACTACGTATTGATGACAGATAGACAGTTGAAAAGAGTTCTAATTACACTTAGGCTAACCTAATTACTCATATTGAATAATTATAACAAACACACAATACTTATATAAATGATCTATCTCCACACTTCGTTTGGCATACATAATCGCAAAATGAAGGTGTCAGAGTGGCAACTTATTTCTTCATGGTTTTCGTCATGTTACGAAATTGCTAATTCGATCAGCATAAAGATGCAACCATGGCCAACGTAGTGGAGCTCGATGTCTTTGCCAAAGCAAGAGCTTCCCGAAATCGATGTTGCCACTCTAGACGTCCTCTCGGGTTGCAGGAGTGAAGAGGAACGCCTAAATACCAGTTGAAAGCAGAAGTGGCAATGGTGTGTCCTGGACATCGCCAGGAGGGACACACATCTCCAGACTAATACAGCTCCATTTGATGAAATCACTACTAGTACGGTAGTGTTCTGAGACCTCCACCACTAGGTGGAAGAAGGTATTAATTATGGCTGAAAAGAGGCACGTTGAGGAAAAGATGGGACGAGGTAGGGCTTTGGTTTGGTCCGAATGCCAGCTTGCGCGCACAAGAGCAAGATGAACGCCAAGGTGCAAACCGGTCATACAGATGGTCACACATGCACAATATTCCTCAGCTTCACTCAAATGCCCCAACTAGCATCCAGTGCCTGTATTCACATTGCTGTACTGTCAGGGGTCCTTCGTTGCTGTGGGTGAGCCTCACAATGCCACTCGAGTAGGCGATCCAACATCGTGGAATGTGATGGTTCTTAAGTCGACGTGTGTGGCGTGTTAGGATTGGGATGCAGTGGACTTGGTGGACGCTGCACTGATGTCTTTGTAGATAGTTCGCGTGTTACACACTGCTGACGCAATCATGCAGGAAGTAGAATGGCTGGGAGGACAGTGATGGGTGAGGAGGAAGGGAATGCGAAAAGACCCAGTTTGTATCCGTAGGAGGGTCCGAATCGAATGACGCTTGGTGGTTCTTATCTGTCACGCCATGCTTTCGTATCAACTTGTGAAGAAGCATGTGGTGCTTCGCGTGTGTGAGACATTAGGGAAGTGTGTGTGTGTGTGCGTGTGCTGCTCAGTAGTAGTAGCAGCAGCAGCAACAGCAGCAGCAGCAATCATTGTCATTCCAGTGGCGCAGCGTGAATATCTCACGACAGCTCACTCTTTCCTTTCTCTTGATGAAGGGTGCAACTAAGCCTTTGGTGACACATTCAACTAAGTGCATAAAATGTCCCATTTTCTACTGCACTATCTGGTCACAGGCGAATTCAATGTGGGGTGCTACTCTCCACCCGACGTTATTTGGGCATTGTGAAGTGGCATAGTGGTGAGGAAGAAAGGAAGGAAAGTGAAGGTGAGGGAAGCGAAGAATGGGGGAGGGAGGTAGGGAGAGAGGAGGAAGAAGGAAGCTGCTGGTCAGGACCAACTCCCAAGTTGACATCATTTGTCGCTATCACTTCCACACGTTAACGATTCTATTTGCAGTAGA
>UYWX01020531.1:0-40918 GCA_900622495.1 Hydatigera taeniaeformis | reverse complement strand
TTTAGTTAATAAAATTGAACGTTGGGTAGCGAATACTTTGTCAACGGAATGGTTTGTTGCAGCAAACACTGAGAGGATATTTAATAGGCTGCGCTGTGTCCGTGAACAGGTCCACAGTGGAGAATTTTTCTCTCCCAACCACCGCCTCCTACTGTTACAACGCACCCCCAATCTTGTGGTTCCACGGTAGTCAAAAGTCCCAGTTGCAGGTGCTCGAAAAACGATGTCACAACCACGTCTCCACATCTTGCGATTAATCAATTTGTGCACTGGGCTATGGTTGCTGTTTGGGTCATCATAGCACCCCCACCATTCCCGTGTGAGGGCTGGCATGAGGAAGGGGGTCGCAGAAGTCAAAATCCCCCACATGCTTCGTGTCATAACTATATGCGTTGTATTTTACGGCATAAAATATATCCAGAAACTCGACAAATTCTATGCGTCTGATAATAAGACCATTGTGAAAGGAAAGCTGTGGTCAACGCATTTCGTGCCTTTTTGCATAACCGTGACTGGTCCATTTGTCACGGCATTAGTCATTAGAGCCTGATACCCTTTTAGTCAACACTGTGCTGCAATGCTGCCTACCTGAGGACCAGTGATTGCAGACTACCTCTGCAAAGTCTGCACTTATAACGGGTAGAGAAGTTGAGACTGCTTGCCTCACTCGAAAGCCAAATTGCTCAAAAATCTGTACGACGGCAAAATGTTGAAGGACTTCGTTGCGGAATTGCAGCGAGATCCAACAAGCGATTAAGGTGCTACAATGCTTTGGGAGTAGATGAGAGTCAAATGGTGTGGATGAGCTCTGTCGACAGTAATAAGTACCTCATTTGAGTTTGGTCTTAAAGTCGCTCAATCCGTAAAGCTCACATATCGCATTTTGATAAGCTGAACAAAGCAACTCCACTTCTTCCAAAGGTAATACCAGCACTCTACATTGTTGTGGTTGAAGTTGAAGGCATGACAGAGCGGTGATTTTCTAATTAATCACTCTCTCGCCTTTATGAAGTAAACCCTGATTGGGGGATTAAAACAAGAATTTCTTCCAACATTAGAGCAAACAACTCCAATTTGTTTGGGCATTACGTGGTCTCAGATGGCGCTTCTAATCCGCATTCCAACTGCCGTAGGATTACTGATTTACATCCAGAGAAAGACGTTTAATGAACGATTGCTCTTTACTTTCTCCTCCAAACGTGCCCACTTGTTTCCTTCGAAAATGCCACAAATCCTACAAGCCTAACTTTGATTTTCTGTTTTTTAAAATGTGCCTTACGTAGATATGACTAATCATCAACATCAAACAACTTATGAGGGCTAAGAGTTACTACTGTCAAGCACTTTTCCTTTGCACCGCACTTAACTCTCATCGCTAGGCGTTTATTACCATCCAAAGTTGCAACAGCTTTCAGCTTTGTGAACATTTGACGCGTATCTCTTTTAGCATCAAGGAAACAGCTCCATAATTCCTCATTCCCATTAGTAGATTTAACAACTTTTAAGTCCACTATCCCACCGCTGCCTTATTTGGTCCCTCTCCGCTACTTTCACTTGCTAGTTAGGCGAACTGTGGCATAAGTGCGTTGGGGGCGAGAAGGATTTTATTATCAATTTTTATTAGGACACGATGCTGCAGCTTATGGATAAGGCCACCGCTTCTAAAATGGCAGTCAACAGGTTTTATCACATCCACCAACGGTGTTGAGTGAGGAGGGGGAAGAGGGGTCAGGCCGATGATTGATAAATCGCATATGCATCAGTCCAATTGACGATGACCCCATAAATCCGGTCAAATTGCCAATCTTCCTCCAACAACTTCATTTTCAATGTTACTGTTGATTCATATGCCAGAATCAGGCGCAACTCAAAAGCTATTCATTAATTTGCGATTTTCCAGACCTCAACTGCCTCCAATTAGTTTGAACTTCCGAAATAAGCGCTGCAGCTTGAGGTAAACTGGCCAAACAGTTGTACCCACGGTGCTCCGAACGTTAGTATTTAATGCCGTAGCCGCACCACCAAGGGACTCAAGGCTCCGTTTTTTTTTTAGTTCTGCATCGTCATTACCGTTGTTGTGAAAAGTCCACAGAAATTTATTCTTAGTGCGAAGACGTTTCACACATTTTTTGATGTACCAAAATATTTCATGTTTAATATAATCACGCTATATTTTCTGCAGTTTGGCACGGACAGCCACAGTGAATCGCTGGCGATTAAGGCACGGAATTTTTTCATCAAACGCCTTTTTGAAGCTCTCCACGCGGTTCTTCTGCTTTGGAAAAACGTCGTGGGATTTTCAGGGGTCTTAAACGGTGCATACAGCTCCGGTTTTGCTAGTTGTAGCTCATACTATTCTCCTGACATTTGCATCTTTGGTTTTCATTACTTCATAGCGAAGATGATAGCTACGCACTCAATCGGTTAATGATGAAATTATTATAAGTAAGCATGTCCTTATGAGAAGAACCTGTTGATGCTTGCCCAATGCGGTCTACCACTACTTGTTGCTAAATCTCTTGACTGTAACAGAAATGGTTTGAATCGTGTAACTTGAGTTCTCAGTCCTTACTCCACTTCCTTCTTATAAGGCAGTGAAGTTGCCCTGCAAAAGTGATTAGATTAACCTGATGAAGTGCCAGAATCTGCTTCGCCATTGTCCGAGGAGGCACTGGACTTGGGCGACCGTTTGGCTTGCATAGACTTTCTACGGCCGAACTGTAAAGTCACAATTAGGATGAAGTGTGAGCAGGCAGGTCTACAAATTTTTAACTGATATGAAGTTCGGAGTTAAATTCGAGGAATGAGTTTGCAGAATTTATGGTAGTTTGAAAAAAGCGTCCATAATTTTCGTTTCTCATCAAAGTAACTAGGTCAAATGGTGATGATGCTGACAGCTCATACGATTGCACTTAGCACTAAGGGTTCAAAAACTGAGCAATTTGTCCACTTTCTGCCTAAACAATATGAGAACCTCGAAGTCTTTGCAAATTTTGCCTTTTCTCGACAGGTGCCAACCATAAATGGCTCTGTAGAGCTGCTACACAGCGCGTTAAAATGAGTTCATTGTCAGTGTCGCTATTCATGTGTTAGGGTAAAAACGTGTTTTTTTGACTGCAAATACAAAGGTGATGTGTTTTGTTCATAAAATCTTCCCCTCCCCCCACGGGCATTAACATGGTTGGTGTTGACAGCTTGTTGCCAAAGTAGATGCAAACTTTTAAGGCGTAGAACTGGCGCCCCCAAACCCAGTTCAGTGTCCTCTTTGGCATCAAGTGATGAGTAATGACTGATGTCGGGAAGATAGGTTTGCTAAATTTAGGCAAAAGCTCTCCTTTAGGCGAGTGCTTAGGATGCACCGAAACACTGTTAAAATGCCATTGAGGGCACTCTTGCAAAACACAAGAAGGGCGCCGTTAGAGCACACCGGTGCGATTTTGCGACAGTCAGCTTGACTTGATATCTGACTCTCAGTTACAAGCAGTCCCTAACAACCTTTCTTAATTTAAACTTGCTCCTTATCTGTAGTAGTGCACAAAAATCACACTGCCTTTACTCTGACTAAAACTCTTACTCAAACTCAAGGCAGTGCTGTCATCGGGATCAATTTGTCAAAATGTGGGTCTGGACTAGAGTAGTCTGTCGTCACGCCACTTCTGCAAAGTGAATGTAGAAATTCAATCCTTTGTCCTTGGCATTGCATTAAAAGCTGGTGATAGTTCGCCGCGTGCTCAAGTTATGGTATCTTCTTTTAAGTTTACGATTTGAGAGGCTGATTTCACCATTTTCACTGGCGTCGATTGGGTAATTGGCTTTGCCGTCTGTTTGATCGTGACAACTTCTAGTCTTATGCGATCTGGAAAAACTTAAGTTAATTACCTGCTTTGATGAGGTCAAGAAAGTCAGTCATTTGTCGGCAAACAAGTGTCTACACCTGCTTCTATGACAGTTTTATGTGATAAGTCTTGCCTTCCTTAGGTGGTAAGAAATTTGTCTATTAAATCGCCTTTTCTAGCGCTTTACTTAACTTTCGGAGGGACTTTTACTATAAACAAAAGAAATGAGCATCCAAAATAGTAAAAACTTATGAGGGGAAATTTTCCATAACTGCAACACTGTGGTAAACTAACAGCAATTACTGATGATGAATATTTGCTGAGTTCTTCATTTACTGCCACATCGAGTCACTCCTCCAACTTCCTCCTCATCCGCAAGTGTTGCAAAGTCACGCAGTCAATATTGTTCCTAAGGCCGAGCGCATGTGCAGCGGCAATTGCAGTTTTGATCATTTGACAATAACATTTCTGCGATACTAGTGCGTCTTTTAGTCGCTAATACCTAAAGTGAGACTCCAAGGCACTTAAATGGAGGCTTTTATGGTAAGATGAGCGGAGACGGTGAAGAGAACTTTCAAACATGCTAGTATTGTGCACAGCTTTCCTATGCTCCTGCTTATTTTATACCACAATTATCAACAATGCAGTGCAGCAATGCACACTGAGTGTCTGTCGACATAAAAAGCATCTGAGCACAAAAGAGGATCAGAAATTACATCATTTACTAGATTATTTGGCCCATTGAGTGCTCTCTTTTAAAGCGGCCTTTAATTGCAAGTTCGCCCTTGGACAGACGAGATGACAGCTTCAATGTCCTTTAACCTAACTTTCTCATATTCATTATGGGGAGGCATTTCAAGGGGACATTTCGGTAGTTGGTGGCTGTCTGATAGCTGCTGGTGAAACTCGCCATAGGGCTCACCAACGCAAGAAATACCAATTGGCATTATGAAATAAATATGAACCGAATTAAGCGAAAATTTCTGCAGCTGGCGCCACTACCTCAGGATTAGTAAATCACCGTCTGACCATCTGGTTTTACGAACAAAACGCGCACCATCGAGCAAACAAAAGTGCCTCTAAAAGGAAAAGTTATTATCATCCTCCTTTTTATCCGTCTTCACCACATGTGGACTGGTTTCAGTGCAGTTGTTCTGCAATTAGTCCTCGTGCTGGAAACTTTCACGTGAGACTTTTGTTCGCTCACTTGTTCGACTCTCCACGATTTCCTGTTTATCTCAGTGTGCCAAATTGGTGCTCGGGAAACAGTAACTCTCCTCTTGCATTGAATTTCAGCCAGTTATCGGGACCGATTACAATGAGGACATGGAGTAAAATAAATAGTGGAAAAGTGAAGAAGTCTAAGATGCTACTTTTAAAGGATTTTTTAAACAACGTATATTTGACCCGCGTTGTTAAATATAGCGCTAAAAATGTTGCAAACAATACACATAGTTAAGTTGTCGAAGGAGCGTACAGGACATTCTTACTAGCTTTATAACGGTATCATGAAGGTCGTTTGTTTTGTTCTCTACTGTCACCTTGATGTAGAAATAAGTCTTTTTTGAATAGTTTTACTATTTTACTAGTCAAAGAATAGAACAACACGAGGAGCAGAGATATCACCTATTTTTTACAACGCGACATTTGGATGATTTAATATGATGGAAAGCACTGGTAGGGCTTTCCGTTTAAAGTAAAATAATGTGCCTAAACAGTTCTTGGCCAGGCTGAAAACGCGTTGGTGAATGAGGTGGGCAGAAAGGTTATGACGATAGTGTAAATGTCGCCATTCCTACTACGATATTTTGTGAGGACAGCATTCCTCCCCAACTGAAAGTGATCGACAATATTTTTCGTCGACGGGATGTGGGCTTGTGAAGACAGGCGTTCATGGTTGGAGAACCACAAGGGTCCATGTGGTTGAAAGAAGTCGGAAACTGCAATGGTTAATAAGCTAAGTCAAACGGAAGGTGAAAAAAACATCTGATTTCGTTATGTGGTACAAGAATTCGGCTCTTTGATTAGTCTCTACTGCTGTTCAAAACAAGCACTGCCTTGACATCTAGGCCTACTAGGGGAATTTTATGCTAAACATTTTTACACATACAAAGTAGAATTTACGTAACGCACAATGGATTGACACATGCTAAATGGATGTGATACAAACATAATACAAATCAGTAGTCTTTTATCCACATTACCTTTGATCAGTAGACGGTACTCATTTGTTTTAGGCCTAGTGAACTTGCAGCATTAATAATCCTGAGGTGATTCACAATTGTGTTTGCGATAACCTTGAATTCTCCTGAGCAGTGCCGACATTTTGTTTCTCACTAGGATAGAATATGAGGCATAATTAGCTTTTTTAAGTTGATCGAATTCAGGTTAAGGTGCTGCCAGAAGAGCTCCCAGACTGTAGATCAGTGCGTGACGCAAAGGCGCTTAAGTCACACCCTGCTTAAGTTGTCCCATTCTCTGTAAGGTATCAAAATAGAAGAGTGAGTGAATAGAGTAATGCGAAGTCCACTATCCCGTTCGAATGTTGCAGAACAGTGCCTTTGACATTTCCAAATAAGCCCCTGGATTTTTAAACTCTGTGCAAGGCAATTACGTGAACCGAAGCTATTTGTACAAAGCTTTATTAGCACAATGAATCCTAATTCCCATTTAAATGAATGGAAGCAAACCGTTAGTTTATCCATAACATTATTTAGCTGGACGTTCAGTAGTGAAGGCGATTGCGGATCCAACTGAGGCTCCGAGTGTTCGAGTCCTATTTACTAAACCAAATTGTGCTGGTACTACTGGTAAATGCCGACGAAATTGGTCTCCAGGACGTCTCGAAAATGACCGGTAAAATATGAATCCGGGTTAATTACTCGCCTTCTTGCCCATCCTCACCCACACTCCTATCTGTGGGTGGCCGTGGAGTGGCGTTGATTGCCTCTCGCAATTTTAATCGCCCAACTGGTCCAAAGTTCACACGCAGTTTGTGTGCATGTGTTGCCACTGTTTAAGGAAGAAAAAAGCGTTTTTTTTCACACCTGTAAGCAAATTACATCGACATAGATAAAGCTATCAGATCGTGTTTTAAGCATTTGAAGGAGAGGCAAGTCTTTGATTTTATCCAGTGATTTGGAATCACTCTTTGTTTTGAGAAAATGTTCTTTGTTTGCATTTACACATCCAGTCTTCCTTTTCGCTCTTCCTCTTTTTTCCTATCTGCTCTACCGCCATCAGTTTGATTTTTATGCTGTGAAGTAGCTACACTAGTCTGTCTAGATTCTTTAAATGTCTCATTCCTAACAAGCACATGATTCCTTAAGAAGTCTACCGACTATGCCTAACTTAAGCTCTTCTCACTTTAGCTCAAATTTTTAGTGGCAGTACACTAATAAGATCCTTGAAATCAGCTAAATCTGGTTTTACTAAAATCTAGGCATATTGGTACAACCTGATTTAAATAGCTTTAACTGATTTTAAATTGCCATAATGAAGGGTGAAAGCCTAAAGATCTTATTTAAACTTGGTAAAATGAAAGCTAGGGTTTAACAGATTGCTCTTGTAGTTTCGCAGACGGCCTGCGCACGATTCTTGTAACAGTGGTTGCACCAGTGGGATCAGGGGCGAATTTGGGGGCTAAGTAGAGCTACAGCCTACGTTGTGAGGTACAGTTCCCATGCCAAGGCGCACTCCTTTTCCGCATCAGCACCATCAGAGTGGAAAGGAAACATAAGGATAAAAACACCTCCAATGATTTGTAAGTTTTCAACTTAAAGCTAAAGTGCAAGTAAACTCGGTATTTGCTCTTGCTAAAATGAAATCGAAAATTAATGCTGGTAAAGCATTCCATTTCCAGGCTGTCGACCAAATCGACTGCGCATCTGCGAATAGTAGCGGTGATGACAGTCATGCAATTTGATGTTAATAGCTTACACGATAACAAAAAGGACGTAGACTTCCCAAAATGTGGAGCTAAGTAGAGAGAGTTTTAGTGATTCAAACCTTCCTACTTTCAGCATATGCGTGCAGTTTACTGATACATAAAAATGAATAGGAAGACTGTCAAATTTTAGGACTTGTCAATGTTAAAGTTTTACTTTAAAACTGAAATATAAACCGCATTTCGTTGCAAGTGGTTTCAATCAGTAACTCCCTTCTCAAAGTCAACTAAGAGCGCGTAGAAAACGGAAAATATGCCGATGTCCTTAAACCACTTGTTAGAAACTAAGACAGGGCGATAAGAGCTTCAAGATCATGGTGTGTCAAGTGGATTGTGTGTTTTGCGGACAAAATGCTGCATAAAAATACATCCAAAGCGTCCTTCGTCATTGATCCTTCTCTTCTTTTGAAAATTTTAAATGCACAACTTACTCCAAAGCTCTTTCACTTCCCAAAACCAATCTTTTACTTAACAGTTTTGTAAATTTTTAGGTAATTTAAACCACATAGGATTGCGGTTGCCCCAATGGCGTAACAATTGCTTGATAGAAAATCGAAAAAAAAATAATAAAACACGGTTTGCACTTTTAAAAGCGGTATAGGTAATCAAGGTCGGCTACTTTAGTTTATGTGCAAACAAGAAGATCAAATGTAAAGATGGGGTGCTATAAGGCGAACAATTGCATTGAATTAGGCGGTTTGGCAGAGGGTGACATAAAAATTGGTAATGCTCATAAAAAGACAATTTTACGGGGATATGCGCCATTGCTAAGGAAGAACACTACTTCATCAAACACGAGTTTCATAAGTTTTGCGACAATTCTTATAAAGGCCAAGGTTTTTCGCTAAAATATGCAAGTTTAGTTTTGGTAATTTTACACTGGGCACGGTACGGGTTGTTAATATTTTGTCCAATCCCCTTTTAATGCCCATGTCAACAGCGCACAAATCCACACTTGTGATTGGATCACGTCTCCCACACCAAAGTGACTACTGACGCGAGTTCAGTGATTGGCTAGAGGCACTAAATATCGAAGCACGAAGGAGGTATACTATCGCAGCTTTTCTAGTTTTAAAAAGAACCATGGAGATTCTGGGCTCAGAAAAATACTACCTCCTCTCTGTCAGCGACACAGACCTCTGCTGCAGTCAGCAAGATTTGCAACGACTTCGAGAACCCTCCAATCCAATGCAGTCCTCGATGGCAATTAGTAACTTCTACCGATCAGCTTTCAAAGTACCCACTAAATTGTCTTCCTCCCCTCCAGAATGCAAACAACAGCAATTCCAGAATGGCCCCTTTTGGTCCTCTTCTTCAGGAGAATGGAAATGCACTCTCCCCATGGAAGGAGAGAGTCCCTGCTTCTACAGCTCAATGAACGATTTACAGGAAGGACCAATTGACTTGTCGTTATCAAAGGGGAAGAAAACCAACGACTTATCTAGGTACTATTCTCAGGTTACTTTTTGCTCATAAACTAATTTGGGTTTATGCTTCAACATGAAGACACGCTTCCTCGCATTTTCCCGGTGCCTGCTTTGCCGTCTTAGCAAAGGAAAGGTTGTTTAGTTTTCATGAGCGCCCAAAGTCAGGAGATATTAGCTTTTGATTGAACTGGTAAGTTATCCTCTTCATGCTCGAAACAGCTAGAAGAACAAATTTTGTTTTCATAACGATGATTTACAAGTCAATGCCTAACTAATTTTAACTTAAACAGGGAGGAGGCGTTTTTTGGACCAGAAAATGCAAATACTTTACCAAGTCATTGTCCGCATGGGTTCACCATCCGTTTTTTTTATTTAACTCAATGCTGTTCCAGTTTCTAAGTAAAATGGTTGAGTATTTTTTATAAATATGCGACGATGGCATGTTTAGATAATAAGGCGGTAGTCCATTGCTATGCGCATACATTTGTTAATTGCCAACTTAAATTTTCCTTTACGTTACAACACTTTTATGCTTAGATTGTCGATTAAGCAGGCTTCGTAAATCAAATGATGGGCAAAGGGACATGACTGAGCGGGTAATCTTCACAAAGCCAAACTTTTGACACGGCATTGTTTGAAATGTGTTAGAGTTAAGTCAGACGAAAGACACAGCCTGGTCTTGTGAGTTTGGTACAAGACGATTTTGAAGCCGAGGTCACTGATGCCTCAATTGCACAATTTAAAAATGGCCGCTAAACGAAAATATCTGAATATCATGCAAAATATGTCGATAGGAAATGTTGCCAGGAAACTTATGAAGACGATAGAGGCTAAAGCTGAAATTTCAGTGCAACTCGATCTCACCAAATCTATGGTTATAAAAAGGTATCTGGTTTTATGGCATGTGTGTTACGGATGATACTGAGGTTTACCAGCCATTAGTCAAGGAGGATCTTCGTGGAATGCTTCACTTTCCATTTTTCACATTCTTTCCTTTGCATTATAGTCGAAGCGAACTCAACGCGATGATATTTTTAGCCTGTTAGTCACTCCAACTGCGTGGGCCCGCATGATTGGAGTGCAAAACATAGATCGTCTCAGCTCGCCATGATGAGGCCTTTTGTAAATAATATGGCGCTTCTTTGCCATTAAAAGCGGAAAATATGAGAAAGTGACACTTGATAAATGCACACACGGCATGCAGCAAGCGACAAAGGAAAATTGCCTTAAATTGGGGATTTGCAGTAACATTTCAACGGGTGGTAGAAGACCGATGCAATGTTGCTGATGCTAAGTCGTACCGATTTATGGTAAAAACGCTCAGAGTTTAGAGAAAAGAGAAGAAGCATTGAAGCAGTTAAGCAATATCAACCTCTACGGTTCATGGAAAAGCACCAATCAGAGGTCAGACTCACTGCGCTCATTTCGCTAACGCTTGAATGATTACCTCTTTCAGCAAAATTTAGACATCCTTGAAGAAGTTTGAAAAATTTTAGTCTCTACTCCTGCGAAGACGGAGAACTATACCCAGAAGACCTGACAGTGCAGACACCTACCTCGTTACCTTCCTCTAACTCCGTCCTCTCCACCGTTGGTCAGTCCAAGATGCCCATGACGATGAAGGCTTCGTCGTCTAGACGTCCTGGACGGAAACTATTGCAGTGTCCTGTGCCCGGGTGTGACGGTAGCAGTCATGCCTCGGGTAACTACGCTTCGCACCGTAGCATCAGTGGTTGTCCGAAAGCAGATAAAGCCATTGTACAGGCTTTCCATGTGGAACAGAAGTAAGGAACCTTAAGTTTTGCTTTTCATTCTAAATAGGACTAGCGCCCTGCTTTGATAATTTGAAAATAGTTTATTTGCTTCATGAAAAGAATGTTGAAAAATTATAACGAGATAGGAAAATTCTACCACACAAGAGTAGTTGATTTGGTTAAATAATTAGGTAAACACTGCCAAAATATTCTATCCCTCCCTCCCCACCCAAAAAAAAACAAAGAAAATTTAGACAAATTTAAAATTGACGGAAACAAATGATGGCCACCTACAAGCACTTAGTCACGGAGGCTTTTTTGAACCCCAGCAAATTTAACATTGATGGAAAAATATTGCGAGATTGTTACCTTTTTTACCTTTGCTGACGTATGCCAACATAGCCTTGCTCTCCTTTTTTCATCGCCAAAACTTCGGTGCATACAATTCGCAATCCCAAGAGGTGGATGCAATTTCAAATGAAAAATGGGAAAAGTTGAACAAGGTAGCGCGCTGTTTAGTTATGACCGAGCGTGCACAAATCTTTTGTTCCTTTTTCATAAAAGTTGCAGTGCAGTTGCATTGCATTGGACAAGTGCAAATTAGATTAAAGAATAAAGTGATGTTTTTCATATAGTTGCGACATTTTTTTCGAGCTTCGGAATGTTGAGGAGCGGTAAAGTGTTGCTAAAGAAGCTGAAGTGCCACTGATGGTAGGATGGAGTTATAATGGAAAGTGTGTAACTGCTGGTGTTTGCGCCACTCAGATGGGGCACTTGTAACACCAACTGCTTTAATGTACTTGAATAATCACTTTTCCGGAATTTTATTTTCTGGACTCTGTGACATATTGCTACATTTGAAATGCTTGAATTAGACCATTTGATAATTTATGAGGAACAATAGGAACTTAATCATAGGCTCTTGAGGAGAGTATCAGAATTAGCCTTGGTGAATGCAGTCATTTAAGTGTTAGAATGTTTTAAAAATATGCTTACATGTGAAGGTATGAAACGGTGAGTAGTTGAGTCGATGCCCTAATCAGGAGAGCAAATTGACGGTGAATCACAGTTGACTAGACCTGCACCTTTCATTTCACATACACTTTAAACTTAAAAGGAAAATTGGTCTCTGCCTAAGATAGTATGTTTGCATTCTAATCAGCCAGTTTCACTCCCTTGAGGTGTAAGGATTGGTAGATAGCAAATATGACTTGATCTCCGCGCCAAACGATTAAAATAACTTGGGAAATTATTCCTTAAACCATGTTTGTCTCTTAAACGATAAAACGTATCAAGTGAAACTTACGGTGAAGGATCCTAAAAGGCAAAACTCTAGAGTGTGCTTAGCCATCGGTTTATTTAGATACGTTCTCCTTGAATCTTCATTTGCAAAAAATTAGAAACTTTTCGGTAGAAAGTATTTGTGGACAACAATTTTTCCACTTTCCAGTCGCACCTTAATAATAAGGTGAAACGTTTAAATGATCGGTTAAGAAATCCTGTAGCAGTCATTCATTGTTACCACAGAGTTTACCCCAAGGAAACAAAATGAATGGATAAATTAATGGCTAGCAGTATTCCGAACGTTTCGTGCTTGAGAGAAGTCTTTTTGCCCCTCTCCTTCGCGCAGATGCCCAACTCCAGGATGCGACGGTTCGGGCCACGTGACTCGGAACTACACGAGCCATCGCAGTCTCAGTGGCTGCCCACGGGCCCACTTAATGGGAATCAAACGACAACATCAGATTCTTGCGTATCGTAGCCAACAACAAGCCCAGGCGCAGGCTCAGCTCAGCTGCCTTAGCCTCTGCCGCTTGCAGGCACTCTCTTCATTGCACAGCAGGCCCAAATCCGGCGAAGCAGGTACCCAGTGGACGCCAGATTCGATGTAAGGCCGAGTTGGCTTCTGTTGCTATGACTGTCTGTTTCATTTCACGCTCTGTTAAGTAAAAGTTGGTTAAATATTTGAGGGACCATACTTAAAACTGCGTCAGAGAACTTGTCTTGCACTCGTCCTCACGACACAAACAGGAATGGATTTCGAGGCTTAAAGGCTAAAACGCTTGTCGTGCATGACAAACTATCAACAATAGGAGCCGTATGTCTTTGATAAAGAAAAATTTTGCCTACTGAAATAAAATTAGTAACAAAAGATGCAAAACAAAGAAAGATTAGTCATCGTACTTTTAATTAACTGTGAGATCAGTTAGGACTGTGCGCAAGCGCTCAAAGGCTACAAAATAAACAGATAATTGCGAAATCACTTCTTCCGCCCAGGATAAAACCAGATGCACCGGTTGCACGAAAAGCAGCAAATGACTTTCCTCCGCCCAAAGAATCACACGAGATTGGAGTCAACGAGGTCCTTAAAGCAGAAGCACTCTTCTCCACTGCCCATCTCCTCAACACCGGCGGCAGCAGCATTGTGTCCCAGACATTCAACAAGCAGGATTCGATAAGGGATTGAGCAGCGCAAAACCTCGCTTTGTACATAGCCAACATTAGGAACGCGTAACGAATGCATTGGTGCAGTTTGAAATTCTTGATGGCAACGTCACTTGGACTTCGAACTGCTTACGCAGGTTTAAGTAGTCAGGAATGAATATTGAATAAGTACGCAATCGTATTCATTGTGAGTTCTTTGAGGGAGAGGGAGGAGGAGGCGGGAAGTAAAGCAGAATTGCATGTTTCGCATCTAGACAGGGCGAATGATTTTTCACTTTGCATTTCAAAGGAAGGCAAAGCTGACAAAGCACTGCTCTACTTAACCTATCTTGCTTGGGAGCCAGTTTATAGTCAGTTAACTGATGATTGCATAGGTGTAGGTAACCCTCAACCCTCCCATAATTTGGATTTTACGACAACGCAAGCCGTTTTAATCATTAGCATATACGTGGAAGAAAGTCCCATACCATTACCTCCAACGGTTGTCTACCTGGAAACAAATACAGCGGAGCTCCTGAAGCAAAACCGTCATTATAAAGACGAGGGAACTCGATTGTGACCTCTGCCCTACTGGCTAATTTTGCATATGAATGCAAGGAATCAAGGGGAAGAGGCATTACTAAACATTTTCCTCCTCTTAATGTTATTTTAAGATTTGGTTTGTGATTCTCATAAATTATTTATTGCTGAGGAAATTCATCTGGTTGGATTGTTGAGGAGCTTCGTCTTCAAGTCCAACATTGCCATCAACGCGAATATCGAAATTGTGTTCAGAATACGTAACACTTTGAAGGCAGAGAAATTTGCTGCCACGTAATTATTCCCGTCTAGACTAGAAGCAGTGGTGCTGTATAAAAACGCGTTGTAAGCTGGATTATACCACGCGATGCATTTCACCTGAACCACTAACTGGCTAGCTGGGAGGCGCTCATGGGAAGAGCAGTAAATACCGGACCATGTAATTTGAGTCAAGCTAAAAAAAAACCATCACAGTCAAAAGCTGTAATTTGGTAATGTAGACGATTTGAATACTGCATTCCTTCATGCGAAGAACGACCAAACCGACACATTGCTGTTAATGGACAAGATCACTAACGAGGAAATTGCATTATACCTCCTAGTAAGAAACAATTGCACACTTTAAGACATCAGGTCACAAGTTTTAGCAAGATTGAAAGACTAAAGGCAAATATGCTCATAAAATTCGGTCAAGCAGTTAAAAAAGAAACAAAACACAGGTTTTACCGCATGCTAAAGCTATTGATGCTTAAGTGAAAGAGTAACTTAAGGAAATAAATAATGTCACAATCACAAAGTGAGTTAAATCAAGTAATATTGACTAAGTTATAGCATTTAAGTGATCAAGGTCTGAAGCCTCCACTGCTTGGAATGCAGCACCTTAGAGTCTTTACTTGTGAAATTGTGGTGGTCTGAGGCCCGAGAGGCCAGTAGCATTAGCTTGAAAGTTAACACATACGTTGCTAAAATGGTTGGTTGGCAAAAAATATATTAAACAGCAGCAGTGCTTCCGGTTTTCGGAACGGTTCAGGGCAGCAATGACAGCCCCGAATTATTTCCATGTGGCGTTAGCACTTGTTTTTCATATTGTTTAAACTTACACTGGCTTTGCATACTATTAGAGAGGGCCTATTGTAAGAGGTGCCTGTCTGCCCTCTGCTCCCTGAACCTCAGACCTCAAGACACGTGATTCGCGTTCCCAATTGGTTCCCGCCTCTCACCTATAAAAGTACACTTAAGCGAACTATTATATATTACACCTATAGCATTACAAGAGCATATATAACATTTGCAAAGTAGTTTGAGAAATGTCCATTTTCAAGCCATAGTTGCAAATTTTTAAATGTGAGAATAAGAAAATCAGAGGGAGTAACTGCTGAAACGAAATAGAAAAATCGTTTAAAGTCACTAAAGACCCTTTGGATGCTTTAATTCAATGGAAAGTTTTGGGTAGCTACAGGAGCAACTTCGAATTTCAACCTATGGTAGATGCTTGTCAATTTCGCTTTTATCGGAGGTCTGGCCGCTAAATTATGCTAGAGGCTCTTAATCGCTGCATTCACTGAACGCCTGTTTTTTGCAAGAGCACTACTCTACCTTCAAGAAGATCTTAGGGTACCAAACTAGAAAGTATGCATTGCGAGTGCTTCAACTACAAACACTAATAATTGGAGCACAGGTTACCGATCAGAAGTTTCTCGTCTTGAAGTAGTGGATGTAAAAGCCCAAGTAGAACAAGTTTTAGCTATAGAGGGTACACTTTAAAGCATAGAATAGCGTATGCTCTGCACCCAATCGAACCTCGAGTTTAGCGTCTATTACAACTTTTATTTAGGTAAGTCCTTTCACAGTATCACACTTCGATTTTGTATACATTTTCCTGTATCAAAATAATAATGAAGTCATGCTTCGCAATGACGGGGTTAATGAGGCCGCTAAAGGAGCATTGTTAAAATGAAAAAAACAAGATCATATATTTTCGATTGTTTTAGCATACTGAGTGCAGTCCGCTTCCGAAGAAAATGAACCGAGAAGAAGCATTAAAGGTTTTGCGTAGGAAAGATGCTATCCTGGAAAATCCTGTAGTTGTTGCCGAGGCTATCAAGGTGTAAGCTGAACTTAAACTCACGTGCCTTCGTTAATGCCCATATTCAGTTCTACTTTATATCTGAAGCCTATTCTACAAGGACTTGTTTTTTGCTACTTATCGTTACCTAACATGGCACGTCTACTACTTTTGCCACAAATTATCTTTTTCTGCGTGTACAATTCATGTCATATGTTTGTGTTCGGTCTTGGTTATGTGTTTTAAACTTCCGTGGTTTAGTGTGGCATGTCGTGCTCGGATCTAATGAAAAGACCCAATTTAGGTGGTTATGATTTCACTGCCTTTGGTTTGTTTTCCGAATAATCAACTTTTCATATATTATGCAGTATTGTCGAACAATTTGCATTTGATTTGATAGGGTTCAGAATACGACTAGTAGCCGTGGAAGCGGTGGAGCTGCCTCGGACAACAGTGGCGACTCAGAAAATCCTGTTGATTTATTAGTTAACAGCTACAAAGGCGCGATCGAATTTCTCTTTGAGATTGGCACATGGCTAACCTACACCGACGACGATGCTCAGTCAACTCGTAATATTATTGAATCCGTTGTTATGGAGACCATTTTGCAAAATTACGACCGAAACAAAGCCATAAAGTGCCTTACTGAGGAAAATGTTGATGTAAGTCAAAATCTTCTTGAAGTCCTGTCCAAAACCCGATTTTGTGATTCTGTGACGATAACTCTGCAGCACATTCTCCGTACCTCATATACAAATAACTTATACAAAGTGAGTACATATTTTGGACACGGTTATTTAAGTTTTCATTTGTTGGTATTCAGGATACAATGGAGTGGCTGAGTCATTTGATTGAGTCAGCGCGATGGCGCCAAACCATCTACGAGTTAGCCCAACAACCACGCAATGAGGACTGCCCCTTCCTTTCTCTCACCATGCCTTGTATAGCCGTTAAGGAGGAGCTCATCGGTGAGCTTATTTCCGTGCCTCTGGCATGGAATACTTTGGAGATCTTTCTCAAGTGTGTCGCCTACATCCTCCATCCGTTGTTAAGCGCCAACGCGGAGCTTATGGACGACGATCTCTTCCTGCGCGACATTGCCTTCCTTCAATCTCCCTCAATGTCCTCCGCGCATCAGCCACCGCAGCAGCAGGATACGGTGCTTAGCCATTGCTTACTAGACGTGGAGGTTGATCCAGATAAAAAGCGAATTTATCAAATTCTGCGGCATTTTTTGGTGAGAGTGAAGTTTTTCTTCAGGTTAGATACAAAAAGATGAGTTTTGGATAATATTTCAGGGTCATTCATGGTTGTTTACGTCCTTTTTTCCCAGAGGTCGATTAATGCTTTAATGGGTTTTTTGTCATTCGACTTGGTAGTCTTTATCTCGAATTTTCAACCGTTTGTTCCAACCCTGTGGCTACGCAAGCTATTTTCCGGCCAAAATAGTAATTGATTATCCAGATACTATGTTCACGGTCTAGCTATTGTTGGTTCTTTATTGCCTGAGTCACTCTTGGTTATCTGAGGGGATTAGAGTACTAAAGAACTTCTTCCGTGAATTTTCTTTGCAATGGGAAGGCTTTTGGTTTACCGAAAATCTGTTATAGGGACTGGGTCATTGTGTATCAGAGGTGAGCGTTTATTAATGTTGGATTGGGCGGGTTCCTGGTACTAAAACATTACGTGACTTTACAATGCCATTCAAATTTGCACAGACAAGCTTTTTTTCCGAAAGTAGAGACCAACATGTTTTGGGAAGGGCTTGATGGCTTTCAATTTGTGACTTAGTATACCTGTATGCATTTTTATTCAGAACATTGAAACCTTTTTCATTCCCTTGCTTTGTTTCTTCAGCGCTAAGAACATTCCAGTTTCGTATTTTTTTGTATCGAGATAAAAATTTGTGCATTTTCGTATTTTGGGTTATAAATGAACCGTTTTTGTACCTGTGCATGACTTACAGTCGCTTAACATTTTTACTTAGGAGTGTTTTCTCAAGGTTGGTTGCGCGTTTCCGCTAGGTCTCCCGCAGAATGTTTTAGTGGGAGGCCTAAGGACGTTTGAAAGAAATAAATGTAAGGGTAGTGTGAATGGGTTCCTGTAGCAGTACAATGGAAAGCTTGCCTCCCTGTATTTGAGCAAAACACTGTACTATTTAGTCGATAATTTGGTAAACAAATCACTTTTGACAAATGCTCAAATTTAAGGATCAAGAGTGTTGCTTTCGTTTGATTTTGCTCAAGGCGAACTTTGTTATGTTAGCCTTAAACATCACATCCACTGCGTTTGATCGAACTTGGGGTCCTCATATTAGATCCGTAATGCATGCATATCCGTTTTATTTCGTAACCTAGCTAAAGTTTTATCCATTATCTCTGGTTCCACTAACCTCTGCTCTTACAGATCTGTTGTTAGAAGGCTTTTGGTCTGACAAATAGTTGAGAAGCACTTTTCTCGTAATTTGGAGACAAGTCGATACATATTTCCTCTGGTGAAGGGTGGTATACTACTGCAAAAATTACATCCGGTTGTGGGTTTACCTACCTCATCTGGAACCATCCGCAATCCCGTATCGGACAATTTGACCAAAGCTGAAAAATTAAGACTGTTATGCTTCTAGATGTAGCTCTCAGTTATCTTTAGTGCCATTGCTAGCCGGTATCTCAGGGAAGTATTGTTGTATTTTCCAAAAGGAGATGGGCTGCCACAGTGAACAGACCTACCTTATAATTCAATCAATGCTGCAGTGTCTAATTCGCCAACGGAACGACAACGCTGCAAGGCACCTCTCCTGGCTACTTGAGTCTGAGGCTAGTCGTCGTGGGCGGGATGTTAGCCGGTATAGCGTCTACTTCTGCTTCGCCCGAAACTACCCTACCGAAGTAGCTGCCATGCGCGCCATACTATCCGAGCAGTCCCTCCTTCCCCAACAACTTGATGCAGTGAGTTTCTCCCCTTTTGGCGGGTAGAAAGTGAATTCCACTTATCCAGGAATTCTTAAGGTGGGAATGGTTTTCGCCGTTACCGTCGAATTTAATTTTTTTTATCTTGAATAATCATCAGTAGAGGGACGTCTGTCTGATCCATTGAAAGTAAGAGCAAATTTTTAGTAAGGATCGGAAGTAGCTTGATGTTATTGATTCCACAATACCATGATTACGTCTTTTTGCTTTTGATTTTCCTCATGTAGCTTTATGCGGCGTACAGAGGCGAAGCACCTCCTCCAGTCAGTCTGATTCGACAACCCTTTTTCATCGGCAAGTGTTTTATGCGACAGAAATTACTAAAACACATCTCATTTTTATTTCTTGGATAATCCTAGATGTATCTACGTGGGTCTAGTTGCAGTTTATGTTTAGCCCTCTATGTGTCGAAAGATTTTTAAATAAGTACGCCTCTCATCTCATTCACCAGAAACAGAGTTAAGTTCTTATCATATCCGAACTAACACTTGGAGTAACAGTGTTCCTCCTCCCGAGATTTGTTTCTAGTTCTTCATCAACGTGAGGCGGTTTAAAGTTAAAAGGTATAACAACGCAGAAATCATGGCCCATTTTAGGTAACGTGTTCAGAAAGTTTAATTTGTATCATTTTCTTTCCTGAAACTGATGTGGCTTAGTGAAAATAGCAATTACCTACGCTCATCGGCGCTCTAAAGTTTGGAGGAGCGGTTCTAATTTTACTAGGCCATAGGGCAACAGCACAGATCAGCAGTTAGAGATCCTATACTATGAGGATTCACACAAGGTGAGCTGACTACATTGTGCTTCACCGTGCTTTTGCAGTGATGCTGGCGGATGCGTTGTTTGCAAGTCCGGAGCGCCTTTTGAGTGAGCAGCAGGAGTGCTATGCTTACCTCTACGCATACGCCTCAGTGACGGCGGAGAAGGTTGACTATGAAACTGAGTGTCGTCTCCGCCTTGATCGTTCCCGAGTCGCTGAGGTTAATAGGGAGGTGTTGGAGGCCAGTCGTATCTGCAAACATGTGAGTTTTCCCTCATTTCCTATTGCCATCAGCGTGATCTCTAAGCGTGAACCACTCGTACTCTATATGCACAGTTCAAGAAATGGATTGAAATAGTTGGAGGTTTGGTGGTACTTTTTTAGGCTAAGTTTTTGAAAGTTGCCTGAAAGAAGGCGTGATATACCTTGGTCGGGTGAGCCCAAGGGTGATGCTTTTCATAAAAACGGCCAATATTTTGGGATTTCATGTAGCTTCAAGAAGCTATTCTGTTCGTTTGAGTCGTCGTGAAGTCCGTTTACTAATTTTGGTATAGTAAGCTTCAGGGGGGGTGTCGAAAATATTTCTTGCTTTTTCAATCTCAAGCTTTTTCACTTCTTATGTGATACCGCCAATTACTCATCGCGTGCCTATCATACGACATTAAAAGGCATGAGGTTTGGCTCCAAAGGTTGATACGATTAGAGGAATAGATCGATTCTGAAGTGGCTAAATCATGAGAGGTCAAAAAGGATCATGTAGGGCTAGATATCTTCTCACTGTGGAATCATGATACAGCTTCGTTCTTTGTAAACGAACAATCACTTTTGATGCATTTCTATTTTTCCTTCAGTGGAATACAATGACAGGCAGCGCGATGAGTCTACGAGCCTTCCGTGATTTGCCAACTCTATTGCAATGTCTGCATCACCGAGCGATCTCTTTTGGTGTGTTTCGCTTCCTCTGGGTCATTTTTCGCTCCAAACGGGTAGACTTTGAGCTCAATCTTGAGACTATGAAACCATACTGTATTGTTGTGAACGAACTCGCCACTCTTAACCCCTTCATTCGACCGGCGCTACTTTCCTTCATCACTGAACTTCTTGGATCCATCATGGAGGGCATGGAGGATCTTAGTCAGGTGAAATTGTTTCTTTTATCTCTGGTCATCATTTTCTTTTCGCAAGAGTGGAACTATCTCTGAAGATAGTGTAATGCCATATGGATTGAGTAGTCTAGTGCTACTAGTGGTTTATGTGGAATATCGAAACAAGCAATACTGGGTAGTAGAGGTGGTAGTGTAGTGGTGATACGCATAGTCAAGGTAGGTGATATAGGATTTTTACCTTGTTTTAGTTTGAACCGTCATTTACCACCAACGAAAGGTAGAATGAAGTCACCTATTATTTTTGTGCAGGTGAATGTTACGTTCCCTGGGACGGTATGTTAAACCATCATGACTGAACTCCATTTCAGTGGTTTGACGTATACCTTCCTGATCAGACTACTAGGCCATTAGTATTCTTCGCAGCTCATCAGAACTAGAATCAGTAAAGTACCATTGAGAAAGGTTTTTTCATTGAAATGTAGATGACCTATCCGAATACGCTAGCAATGCATTTTTCGACCCAAAATTGTGCTTTTGAAAATTTTGTATGCGATTTGCGGTGCTGTTTTGTGCTTGCGGCCGAATAACTAATGAAATGGTATCTGAAATCGATCTTTGCATAAAATTCCCACGGTCTTGTTTACGACTCAAGTGTTTGTGATCATTTGGATGCAGGGCTGGTGAAGTCAGTGGTTGATGTGACTGCAGTACCTACATTCATACACTTCCTTACGTGATAGTGAAATAGGGAATTTAATTGCAGGTTATGGCTGTTGATTTTTAATTGGCTGCCCAGGTTCAGAGAGACTTAATCTTAGTCATAACATATTTTTTTTACAAAATGTCAGCATTATGGGCTGTCTATATCTCGTGCCATAATGGCTCCTTAATATGAAGCGAGATCACTAACTCCCAACCCTTATTTAATGCTGAACATTTCTTAGTAAATTTTGTAGTGCTTCCCAGAACATTGCCCTTGAATGAGGTTCTCCATATTTCATGTTTCTGCAACAATGGTTGCAATCGTCTTTTCAAATGTTGGTCGTATTTAAACCGGCATTGGCAGTTTTCCGCCCACTATGTGACATAGGGTTGATTGAAATCCGACTGCGGGTTACATTCGTTTTTTCTTCCAGTTGGAGTTCAAGCGGATGCTAGTGGGATTGCTGGTCCACCTCATCACTTGTGGCTACGTTCTGCCGACTATTCGGACAATGCACTCCCTTTTCGAGCGGAATCATGTGGATGTCTCCATTGCGCGGCACTTTGTCACCGAGGTGAGTTTTCGCCTCCCTTGTTAATCTTCTCTACGCCTATCAATCCGTCCATCCACCCACTCTCTTAACTTGCTTTGGTGCTGAATTTTTTTTTTAATTTTAGCTCCTCAGTGTAGCCGCACCACCGTATGACCCGACGTTCATGAACTGCCTTCATCCTCTTGTATCTCATCCACATATCGTTGATGGTCTTCATGCTGGTCGGAATGCCGATCTCGTGAAAGAATTTTTAGGTACGCTTATTTTGTATTTCCATAGGAAATTTTAATTAATATTTGAAACCTATATACTTGTGAATATTTTAGCTAGATACACTGACCAGACAAGGTCTTCAAGTCCGGAGTGAAATGGGCACCGTGGTCACTTACATTATGTATATATATATTTGTACAATAACTTAATGTTGATTTATTAATGCTAATAGATAAATATATGCTTCTATTTCACTACTATCTCCCAGTCTTTGCTATAGCGTTTTTGTAGGCTGCGGGCATTGCTGCTTTCGTGTGCTATTCCGTTTAATACCCATGGGGACTTATTCATCATTATCGCGGCAGGCCCTGTAATATTCCATAGTAAGGCTGTTAATGAGAAGGTTAAGGTGGAGGACGTGCCGCCGTGGTGTTAATAACCAGGGGTTTTGGGTTTGTAGTGACTCAGTCGTGCAGTAGAGTGATATACTGCAGTTTTGTTTTTTTTCGGTGCGTTTGGTCATATGCTCTGGAAGTCACGCCCTTTTAGAATTATGCCAATTGGATGAATTATTTATACTTAGCGTAGCATTTCGCGACTTTCCATAGGATCGAAGAAGGTAGTAGGTTTGACTGAATGCATGTATTCCGAAGAAAACAGCTCAAATGGACCTGAGCATGGCTTGAAAGTCACCCACGAGTACAAGGGCAGGGAAATTCTAAATTGACCACCAAACGTCAGGTAGTCACATAGACCAGGCATTACAGTGTCCCTCTTATTTTGAACGACGTCGTCGGCGTTTCTCTTGGTACACCTCCCGAGCCATCCATCACAATTGTAATACTTTTTTTATGTGACTACATGACGTTAGGCGACCACTTTAGGAATCGTCTGGTCCTTGTACATGTGAGATGGCCTTCGGGCCATGCCCAGGTCCATTTGTCCTGCCGTCTTCCGAATAGATGTATCCAACTGAACTTGCTGACTTTTTATACCGGCCAGGAGGTCTCGAGAAGCTACATCATATCCGGTACTACAAAAAGGCACCAACGAGCCAACTGTGCCAGTCGATACTTAGCGGTTGGGGGCATTTTAGGTAGTGTAATCGGCATCATTTTTGCAAAATAAGTGCGCAAACTTATTAATCAAGATCAACGAAGTTATTTGTTTTAATAGCCAATAGGTCAAAGCAATTCCGTCTGCTCAACCTTAAAAATACTGGTCTTTTTATTGCTCATAATCTTTCGTTCAGATGACCTACATGACTTTTAGTTAACCAAATCCAAGACTGCATTTGTTTGGTATTCGTTCAAAACTATGCAAACTGTAAGCCAAAATACTTTTTATTCTTAAAAGGAATTCGCGTCAAAACGGAAGGATTTTAGAAAATATTTAGAGAATGCGGGGATATTGGATGCGTTCACTAACGGTAATTCTTCCCAGTTCTATTAAATAGTAAAATCGTTGCAGCTCTGATAAAATTGTTTGAGCTACCAGAAAAACCTGCTGATCCAATCAGGTAATTTTAAAGAAGCCCAAGAGCCTCGAATAACATTTAAAAAGTGTAATTTTTAATAAAGAAGTCAAACCTAATAGTAGTTACAGCTTGTCTATTATTGCGCCAAATGTTAAAACAAAAATAGGTTCTCTAAAGACAAATAACAACTACAGAAATCCTGTATAAAAGCTAAAATATCTAAAGTGAATCTATGGAATTTGTGCTTAATTGTGAGTATTCGGTCATCACTGATTACCTTGCTTCTTATTTGTGTGCCATTTTACAATCAGTATTTTAAGGGACTTTCTTACATGTGACTCACATAGTTGTTAATCAAAATACTTAGTTTACTTGCTAGATGAGCACCATAATACTAGCACAAAGAAATAATTAGTCTTTACATGACATTTTTTGTCACCATCGAATAAACTCTGTACTAAACGTGTCTTTTGAGCAGATTTCTAAAGGAGTGTTTTGATGAGAACGTATCGGAGGAGGAAACTGATCTAAAAAGGGAGAATGATGAACTTAAAATAAAAGTTATGAAGCTGGAAAAATTAGTCAATGGATTGCAAGAAAAACTGGCAGATGGTCAAGAAGACTCAAAAAAAGTTCTGGATGCTGAGGATTCTTCCCAAGATTAAGGGCCATTACTGATTTTTGGTATTGATATCGATGTCTATTTCTCAAGATCATTATGTCATATATCTATGGACTATAACTCTTCTCAGTGCAGCGTGAAGTCCCGACTTCTTAACACTTTCAACTAATTTCAAAATGTTGGAGGTTTTTGGGTTTTATGTGATTGCTGATGCGGTTGCAGTAAAAATAGTGAATATCATTGGTGATTTGTAATCCTTTTGGTAAAGAACCTAAAAATAATCTAAGCTAGTTTTGTTCGCTGACCCGAGATGAATGCGGTTTTGACATTTTGCTTTGTAAAATCAAGTACACATGATTTTAATCTGTTTTCTCTACTCGTTGAAGATAACTCACTACAAACTGTCTTAGAAAATGGAAAACCACAATACAACTACGTATATGCGTCTGGAACAAAAAATCTGTCGCCCACCAACAATCCTAAACGTTGCTACTATTCACCACTGATCTTGAAGTGATTTGTTTGGCTGGTCAAGTGGACCAGGACCTGTGTTTTGAATGGGTAAACATCTTTACAAACAATTGAAAAATACGCGAATTTATATCCGACAGATTAAGAAACTAACTTGAGTGATAGGAATCATTTGATTAGATAACTGAACATTTAGCAATAAAACGATTTTCATATTTGTTAGAGGTCTATTTTATCAATCAAGGATTTAATGTCCTGCGCTAGGTAATGCAAGAAAACAACCTACCCACCACTCTTAAGCACGAATAGCCGAAAATTCTGATGTAATCTCGTATAACTTCAGTGGCACATCAAACAATGCAACAGAAATTAGCAGGCTGTCACTTTGGTGCACTTAAGAGGCCTAATGATCAGAATTGCTCCCCTGGCTTCACATCTTACAGTGGCGAATATGTCCATGGGACGATAGTTAAATTCGCAATGCATTGTTTACTGATTTATTATTCCAAGGGATTACAACCCCAAAGAAGCGTTGATGTTTGCTTGCATAGTCTGTTACGGTGGACCACTAGGTTTAGTGGTCTCCAATGTCGACAATTCAGAGTGTCACCAATTCTAACTACTAAAAGGAAAAAGTAACATAAAATAAGCAAATAATTGCATTTACCAAAATGTCTCAAGGGGATAAATCACCTGATTCTATCCTCCCATTCTTGGCATTCTAGCGGTCAATAAATAAATACACTCTAGTATTTGTGGAAACAAGGGACAGAGGCATTATTCTAACACAATGCCCGCCGTCTACTGAATGTGAGTTTTTAAGAACCAACAGGCTTAGAAGTACGACAACATTTTTCGTAAAATTCATTTAAATATACATTCTGCTTTAGACTTTGCACTACAATGACAGGGTCATTTAGCAGCAGAAAAGGTCGATCCACATTTGGTACAATTATTGCTGGTAGTAGATGATTAAACAGTCTAAGGGCAAAACACGAGGTACAAAATTCGGCCATTTGCCGAACAGTGCATGAGTCGAGGTGACAAAAAGGGGTCAGCAAAAATGGCAAATTGTAAGTTTATTTCAAGAACCCCTACAACAAGAAACAGTCATTTGTTACAGGATGGCAGGAACATTTTTCTGCTGTTTTTATGCATGTCTCTACCAGATTGCCAAGTCAGTTGTTCATCAGCACTTTCAGGATGCATCTTGAGACAACACGGAATGCCATTAAAAAGAAAGTATAAATTTTGGACAAGAGGACATGTTACAATTTTAAACTTTATGTAAACAGACCTGCCAAAGTCTGGGCCACACACGAAGCTTATTGCATAATTAATGTAAAAAGATTCCCTATTAATTTAGCAAAAGTCAATTAAGAAACTGTGTAGAATCCCCACTTTTTGATGGCCCCAAACGAAGCTATCATCGCTAAAAGTATTGAATGTACTATCCGAAAATGGAATAAAAGCGCAAAATGGACCTGTTAGTGTAAATCAGGCAATCAAGATAGAACTGGACAAGGATATTGTCGTCTGACATCCTTTGTGCCAAGAGGGAATGAGAGTGTTTGGTCATACATCCTCCACCTGCAGATCAGAGCAAACCGATAGACTTCCATGCCAGTGATATGTTGGGTAAGGAAACTCTCAACGACGATCCACAGTTACTGAAGGTGGTACAACTGTTTCAATGTCACGCAGTCATTGCAAGTGGCTTCCAACGCATAAGGAGTAAGAACCGTTAGTCAAGAAGACTGCAGCTATCTCAGAAACAGCTGTAATGCGAATTTCAGCAGTGGCTAGCTGTACTTTCTCACTGACATTTTCGGTCGAGACGACCCATTGCCCGCAAAACAGAAAGGTATCCACCACTGATTTTGGACAGAGTTGCATGGAAATGCAAATGGAGAATCTTTTCACATGAGGGAGCCCTTTTAAGTAAATGGTAGACTGAAAAGTAAGCGCAAGTTGAAAGCCGATCACTGGTGGGATATATGGCGATGATTCAGCAGTAATTCGTTTCATTTATGAATATTTGATAAATAACCAGGATGTGTACATAACTGTGGTGAAGGAATTCATTCAGGAGCCAAGTCCGTCTCGCACTCTACTTAAGCTTGTTTCGTTGTTTGGCCATCATAAGTATTCAGTTCTAATGCAGACGGACCTCTGAGCAATAAAATCAAAGGTCGAGGCATATGAAGAGGTAAAGATTAAAAGGAGTGAGAATCAAGATTTTTCTCCAACGGGCGTATAAGGAGGAAATGGAGAGAAATTCATACTTGACTTTCTTTTACGCGATTGGACCGACTGATGGCGAGTCAAGCTATACAAGTGGCAGGATGAAGGCTGCCACACAGATTTGAATTTCCCACAAAAATGTCAGGACGGTGAAACTTCAGCATGGGGTGGTGAACAGTCCGCCAACATTCCTACATGCTTTTTAATTCGGGTGGATAAATTTTCACTTCGAATGGTGCAGTACATTTGACTCATCAAAAGGTCTATCGAAACCATGGAACATGTTCGGAATTAACTTCATACAAAATGGTCTCTCTCCACGAAAACGCTTTGTGTCTGATAGTCTAGATGAAAAAATGACTTCAATTCCTAAAGTACATATCAATGGGGAGCATCCTGACCATCCCATGGAAACTCAGTGTTGCTAACACTACTTAGTCGAAATTCTTTTTTAAAGTAAAAAAGTAAGGACAACTACCCTCCTTCATGTAAATGCATGTTAAAAACAAAAAGCATTTGAGTACCATCGAAATTGACAAAAAGACCATAATTTTCTGGCCCCGGGCAAATTTAAAAGCCTCGACTTTGACTCTAAAAGAGTAATAAACGTAACCCGATTAGCACATTGTTGAAAACGTTACCTTTTTACAAATTTGTCTGCGTGCGCTCTTTGCCTCTGGATCGGATGTTTGGGCACTTTCGTACCAAGTACAGCCACGTAGTCCACTTAGATGTAGGAGGAAAATCGTCATATATGCATGGGCGAAAATTGTTTGAATTCCTCTGACATGAAATGCAAAAAAACAATGGAAGGAATTTTTACGCACTCCTTTTTAAAATGTCGGTCGTGCAAGCTTCTCATGCATCATCCGAGGTGGGCGGTTTGTTTGGAAATCAGGTATTTATTTTTGCAAGTAAATCACCCACCTTCTGCATCTGTCTCTTTGAAGCTATAAGTGAAAGGTTTTAGTTGTGTTATGTACCTTCCCTTTTTAATAAAGAGGTTGAAATTTTTTGTGCCAAACTTAGTGAAATGAATAAAAATACCAATTCGCGTTTGTTGGCCATCTTGATTGGATAAACAAAGTTATCAGGCGAGAAACGAAAAACAGACAAGAAACCTTTTGTTGCTAAGACCTAAAAGAGGAAGAGTACGTATTTTTCAAGCCAAAGTCAAGTGAATGCGTGGACCAGACGGTTGACTAGGCGCAACCATAAACGTGCTTTGGAATTGCTGGAATAAATCAAGTGAGAAAACACTACCGATTTGGACGATTTTGCTTCCTTACTAAGGCCTGTTAAACCTAAGCCGACTTAACAGAGTCAGGGCAACTTAGGATTTTTAAAGTAGAGGCTTACATTTTGTGTGGTTTTTAGCTGCAGCTCTGAGGTGGGTCTTTGCTTAACAAGCAAAACGATTATTGTATAGTTAGCGGACAGCCTCCTTGTCGCTCCTTGCCCGAGCCTATCCACACTTGTCAGGGACGAAAGTGTGCATGGCATCCCAAGCATCGTATGCTAAAGTGTTTCGGATTTTCAGAACTGCAACTACAACCAGTTAATCAGATTGGAAAAGTTAAGTATCCAGGCTGGAGTGGTGCATACCCCTTTCATTCATCTCGAACAGACAACATTCAATAAAGCAGCCTCTGCTTTACATCCATCTTCTCCTACAGACTTATTTAATAACATCGTCACCGGTTTAACACGAGATGTTATGACTTTATCCATTTTTCCGAGACTCAAGAAAATCGTTTCGCCCCTCAAGAAGCATTGCTCATTGCTCCTCGAAGCTTCGCTGTAGATTTTACAGTCACTGAAGTCCATTAGCAAAGCATGACACGACAGCTTTTGGGTGGTACCTATTCTCACAAACTTAGCATACTAAATTTAGAATAACTCCTTTAAAACAGAGCAGCACACAATTTAGCCGGGATCACGAGCGTGTTGTTGAAGTTTCTCGCGGTTGAGCTCGCCCACGTACCTCAAACCCTGTTACAAACATTAAGACTGCTCAGGAAGCATATTTGAATGCAAAACAACTTCAAAGATGGCCTTTTTGAAATTACGTTTAGCTTTATGTGGCTGTTAATCTACTGTAAGTAATGTCTTTGTTTAATGTGACTGACACGAACTGCTAGTGACTGACCAGTTAGGAAAGGCACGTCACGATTTTGCAGAGGCAGTTAATTAACACATTTTGACAGCTTAAGCAACAAACTATATCGCTACAAAGCACCATTTCGGGCATTTTTTTTGAGGAGTTATAACTTGAGCGAGTCTCTGCCAACATTTCTCGGATGTGTCATTGAGTGGTTGAGAACAACGTTAACGCTCTTAAGTGTAATTGTTGGGGAATGGGGGTCTTTCAGTACCTCAGAAATTAAATTTTACCCAATGAGGGCAGTAGAATTTCAACCAACTTACCATTATTTACTTTTGTGCCTCTTTTACAAGCCAAAAAGTTAACGGATTGTCTCCATGTGCGTGAGCGTTCCTCCTTACATTTGTCTCCTTTCAAAAATCGCTGTGCATCTTCCTTAGTAAAGAACGACTAGTAAAGGCGAAGGAACACTTTGGCCGAATGCGTAATTAGAAATACCATTAAGGTAGTGCAGAGACGCATTGCAACAGGAGGTCGGCGGCATACAAGCCAGTGCTGAAGCCCAAGTGGGAAGCAGCAGTAAACCCAGGGTATACACGGGTTCCCACGGCAACTTTATTGTGGATCCCAACAACTAGAAGAAGCTTTAATAAACATTTAGCTAATTTTTTAAAGTAAGTCTGCCTTTACTCACCTCCGACGTGAAAAGTTGAGGCATGGGAACAGAAGATGGTTAGCTCTGCCTCAATCCAATTCGAAATAATATTTTTCCGACACTGTGATAGAGGTAAAAGAGGAATGGGATTCATTCTTTACCAAAACCCCGTCTGTAAGGCTAAAAAAGTGGTGTGGAAGACTACAACCCGGGACTTCTGATTAATGCAGCGAAGGTGGACCACAATTGCCAGGCGGAGGTAAACCGAGATTTCATCCAGGCCAGCACAATAGAGGCACTGTTTGGATCAGCATTCCAAAAAGTTGAGCATAACGTCTAAATTAAGATCTGGTGCGAGTGAGACGTTTGGCTGGTAAAATTACGCGAGCTTTAAAGGCATTATGATCCGACTTATCTCAAATAAAACAATTACTTGAGTGAATGGCAAAAAATTGTAGAACTCTTAGCAGAAACCTTTGTTCAGGCAGTGGAATAGGATGCAACGCCAAGACTAATTGAGTTGCCTTCATTGAAGTGCTACTCTACAAAAGGTGTAAGACTGGCGGCAAAGATTAAAGCGTTGTGCTCGGAGCCTTGGAACGGGAAGTACTGCATACATTTGTCGCTCCATTTTGTGATAAGCTGTTACGCCAAGTGCACTCATTAAAATAAATCATGTCGGAATTTCTTTCTCGACCGACAAATACAATCCGTACTTGTGATTTAAACAAGCGAACCGATTTTAGCCATAGCCCTCCATTTGCCTAGGTTGCCACAAAAATTAAGTTTCATACAGCCGAAAATTTTGAGTTTACCAGGGGCTTGCCGAATAGCCTTTCAGGAAGACAGGAATCAGTCGCGTGAATGAGTATTTGCTTGAATTAATCAAATGAAGGTTAAAAGGAATTTTAGCTACCACAGTCTCAGAGCAGTCAATACGGTGTTCAAAGGGAAGGCGGACCATCTCAGGTCTTAATCGTTGCCTTCCACTGCAGAAGTGTGGGCAGAGTTGCCCCTTCGCACTTCACAGGTCTGTGTTGTCCACCACTTCAGCTACTGCAAAATGGGAAGCATTTATGGCAGTGCACATAAATTTCTCACCATAAGATTCACCATCTGTCCCATAAACACTCGCACACATTGTTTGTCCACGAGAACGGCGTTTATTTATAGTGGAGGCTAATCCACTCTTATTCTCAAATGGTGCATTAGAGCGATGCAGAAATTCCAAAAGAAATAAGGTTAGATTCATTTATGTGAACTAAGCAAGTCTAAAATGGTCTAACTTTTGGCCGACCTTCCACCGAAGCCGATTATGCAGAACCTTTTGATGTTCCTCTTCCCTCCCGTCATGTCACGCGTGCAATGGCAAGCCTTTCCCTAGGTTAGGAATGACACCATGTACTTAATTGTGTTACATTCAGACTAGTTTTGTTTAAAATGTCAGTTTAAGTGCATCAGATAAGTCAAACTTTCGTTTTTAGTGCTACAACAACATTTTACAAAAGTTGCTGATGCTTGATATTTTATTAGGTCCATAAAACTCCTGCATCGTGGTGATCGATCCTTCCCTTAATTCCTCCCGATGAATCCACTGAAGGCCAATTTATGACTATTGTAGCAGTGCTAAGACAGTTGGTTTTTCGGTTTGTTCTATACTTAAGGTAAGTACTAGATCCTATATAATGCACCGATTCCTTTGGAAGAATTGGGTGCTACTAAAATAACACGGAGACCTTATTTCGTCTTCTCCACCGTCTCTGGCGCTAGTCTTCGTCAGTCGTACGTGATAGACCCTGCAAGAGTAAACAACCAAGACCTAGACTTCGCTGATACCGCTCGGCATCCGCAAGGATCTGAGGTCTTCTTCCATTTGGGAGTCGTGCCGGGGAGAAGAGACTAACGTAGAGTGTTTCGTAAATCCATCATTAATCGTGAGAACACTGAACCAAGAACGGGCTTTTAAAAAAATGGTAGCGTTTTTAAAAATATTCGTAGGAATGAGACTTGGCACCCATTCTGCCGCCTCACTTTGCCTCTACTCCTGCGCTATGCAACCCATCGTCTACCTGCGCCTCATCCAGTATCTTCCTTAGACAGCACCAGCAGGTGGTTCATTGTTGGTATTACTTCAATTGTTAGCAGTTTTAACCTAGACAGCAAGCCTGGAGTAGGTGTCCAATGTAGAGGCCATATTTAATCCTTTTCCTACGGTTGTGCCTTTTCCACAACTTCCTAAATCTACTGTTAAACTATCGGCAACAGAAACGGGGACATTTATTCCCTAGCAGAATACTGGCACGTCACTACCTGCACTGCAAGTTCTTAAGTCTTTCAGATGTGCTCTCGACTACTGGCAGGGCGTGGAGGAAACTAATCAAAGTCGATCAAACCACCGCACCTGATTTGGTTTGGCAAGTTGAAATGACTGAAAAGATTTAAAGCGCATACGTAACCTCACGCTAACCTATTTTTAGAAAGAATTTTTAAAAGGCATAAAAAGCAAGTTCTTTCCAAAATCGTTGCCCACAAAATTGGCAATGCCCTTTACAATCCTTAAAGACACGAATTGCTGATGTCAAGAGACGGCCTAGCAACGTGCTACAAGCTCATTACGATTCCCAGTTTCAGACAAAACGAACGATTGAGCAACAAAATTTTAGACACATCGTTATAGTTGCTTACTGCAACTACTATGCGTTTCCCTTACTTTGCTTTTGTTGCCAAACACATTACAAAGTTATTTAATAACAACTCACATCGAATTCAAATCATAATGCCCAAAATGATTGCTAATAATGGAAAGCCGTAAAAATATGAAAGTTGACACGCCAAGTGAAGAGGAAGGCCCCTAAAAGCCACCGCTATCACCATTGTCATCGTTTCCTTGGATTTGCAGCGTAAAATGAGGTGTGATGTAAAAATTTTAATTAGACTGCTTACCAGCGTCGATGAGCTTACTAATTCATAATGAGCCAGCAATGCCATAAAAGGACAGTTTTTTAGGAGCATAACAAAAGGTCGTAAAATTAGGCCATTATATAAGTCATTGAAGTTTATTAACAACTTTTATGCAAAAGAGCTATTTTTGGAATGTTCTTGGCGTCCCTCTTGGTCTACATCATTGGGCTGTAACAATTTGTGTTTATTGTTAGCCACCTTAACTACGCCTTAACTACACTGGATGGAGGTATTTAAACCGGAACAAATAAGAACTCGAACACAGTAGATTAACTCACTTGAGAACGCGTTGAATGATCTGTAAACCTTCTCTTGATTGGTGCGACTGACAGAGGATTTAATATGTACCACTGACTTTAACATTTGGACGGCACTTAAGCGTAAGGAAGTAATCCCCGGTTGCCTCAGTTCTCAACAAGTTCTACTGCGGACAAAACTTTAGTTAAAGTTTGCCTATTGTAACCCCGATGCAACCTAAAAGATGGGCCCAAGGCATTTGGTGGGACAGTGTATAACCATTTTCATCATATGTGCTTCCAGCAAGGTCCATGCGCTGACAAGGGAGGGAACAATCAAATTTAACCTACTATCTCGACAACCTAAATTTTTATTAGTGTCTCTCCGTGTACCTCATCAATAGCTCAAATAACCGAAGGAACTGTAAAGGCGTAACGCTCCATAAAATTTTCGAAGTACATTTAGCAGACAAGAGAAGTAATAGCGCTTTGAGCAAGAACCAGTGGAAACTTTGAGTGCAATAATCCACCTTGAAAGACGGAAGCCATTCTTTTTGCATTGCCGTCATTTTAAAATTAGTGCGGTAAGATGCCTTGCTGGAGGAGGCATCCTTCCATTAATTATCAGTCCCTCCTCTGTTGTGCACATCCAACTATGCAAAATTAAGCTGTTTATATACCAGTGTGTTTTTAAATAAAGATTTGGCATTTTTGTTTCTTAGCCCACATTGCGTGCAGAATTTTCAATTACGGGACAAAATGCAAAGTTTTCCCGTCTCAAAAGACGAGGTAGTCGAATTGAGCATTTGGTGTAAGTTGGAAATACGTCAGCAGAACCCAATACCACTACTAGTTCGGTGATTTGCGGGCATTTCTTGCGTGTCACCCTCAACAGATTGCAAGCAAACCCAGTATAATCGCAGAGAATATGCTAAAACAAGTTGACAGCTTCATTTTTCGGTGAATTGATTAGAAAGCAACAATTAAAAGTCTTCTTTATCCATCAATTTAATTGGACGACTTTTACAATTGCGCCTAATAAACTTTCGCCCCTTGGGTTAATCACTACGCTGTAAAGGTCAACTTCCATTTCTCTTGTTGAGGCAGGGAACGTTCACATTGCAACCAAGGCTTCAGATGTGTCTGGTTTCTAATGTTCATCAGATGGGCAACTAATCAAAGACAAGGAGTGCGAAATAAAGTAAGTTTTTTTGATCGTATATGCCATTATGCGGCTCTTTGGGCATTTGAATAGGCATGCTTTTAACTTTTTGCTCCTTCTGTCTGCCAATTACAAGCCGCTACAGTGCAAATGCACATCTACAATCAAAACATCGCTGAAAGTTCTTACATTCAGCTATACAACTCTCCAGAAAGGATTAAAATGCTTAAAGCACATCTGCATCACCAAAATCGAATTTTTAAAGGTTAAAAGGTCTGTTTTGTGTGCATGATTTCTATAAATGGCAAAGTGTTTGATGGAGCTCGGACTAGTTAGTCTCAATTTGCCTTCACCTTTGAAAGGGGTGTTTTCTAAGTCACGATGTACCGAATTCTCGCCCTCTTCTTTGTAGTCCCTTATTAAAGGAAATTATAGCTATGTCTCATTAGTGCCTGCAAAAATGCCTTTTAGGAAGCTGTGTTTTCTGCACCCAATTGGAATGTACCATTCTTCTTGAGGTAAGCGAATGTTTGCTCTAGATTTTGACACTGGTCTTTGACAAATTCAGCGTCTTTCAAGGGATAGAATGTATCATTGCCTATAGTACACAAGACGAATTTACTAGAATGGGAAACATTTTTAGAAGGTATTTTTTGACTTTCCGAATGCCTAACTTAAGGTGGTGCCGCACCATCAGATCAACCCAACGCTCATTATTAAAATGAGATTGAATAACTGCTGAGGTTGGCGCAAAGGATGAGGCTAGAGCCTAAATGGACTTCGTGGACAAAGGAACAGCACAGTTGTGCCACTTTGCTAAGCGCATTTGAGGAAATGAGACGCTAAGCGAAGTTTGATGATTGCCGTGTTTAATTAAGGAAAGATGGGACAACAAATATTTTGTTCTTTTTTTACAAAAGGATCCCGACTTTGAATTCGTGTCTAGAAGAAACGATCCTTTTAGCACCCAAAAAAGCAGTATCTGAAATGATTCGGTAGTGGGTTTGAAGTTTTTTCGAAGTTATGGAGCAAATTTTCGGATATTTATGAAATATAAACTCACCCTAGCGAGTAAGAAAAGAAACAACTCTTTTTGATGAAAATAAAAGCCTTTCCTGCTTCGAGAACTGTCAAGCCGCCAAGACTAGTTGCAATGTCATTAAAAGTCTTTGAGTTTTTAGCTGAGTTATTACTTAGAGAAAGGATGCGATGAAAGACTAATCCTTTGACATTGGATGTTTTTCACTCGCATTCGTTTATAAGGTTTACGACGTTGAAATAATCTTTTACTTCCCTTAATTAAAGTGTCTTATAACCGTGGTCGTTTCTTTTCTCACACTCCGCCTTTCGATTAAAAATGACTTTCCTTTCTCACCAGCCAAACAGCCGGCCAAGTTTTAAGGCTTAGAGCAATCAACATCCTCAGACGTTTTTCCAATGCTTCAAAACATGTTTCGAGTGCTAACAAGCGTTAAAGAAATGATAGCTTTTAATAATTCTCTGAGGAGCAAGTTGGTGGATGCATTTAAGGGCAGTCTTCCTACATTCATGTGGTAGGGGAGATCGCAAAGTTGGTTAATTCATGGGATCAAAATTAATCAACTGCAAAAATGGAACAAATTTGACAGAAGGCAACTTTTAGGACAAATCTTTCGTATCATGTTAACTTGCCTCGTTTGACTATACAAATTGGACTTATGTGCATAAATGAACATGAAAAAGTTGGTATGCCTACGTTGATTTCTTGAGAGACCTCTAACGCAAGCTTTTCCCAACAAAAGCTATGACACAGGCTTCCTTTTCGACTGGTAAGATGGCACAGGAATGGCACTGTCATTTTGTGGTTCCCGTCGATCCACCGCCTTAGAGGCGTCTAATCTGGTCTTTTTGTTACCCGCTTTCGCACGTCAAATATAATGCAAAGATGTTGTACGAGTTTTATGCTTAAAAAACATGAATAACCTAGTCTTTAGGCGGAATTTGTGGAAGTCGTAGACAAGTATAAACCACTACTATAGTTACAGTTACCTCAGTCATTCGGTTACCATTTGCACTCTCTTACTACACCTCTTTTTAAGTCACTAAAGTGGACGTCATCATGAAAGGCACCAGTGCATTATGAAAGCCTTTTTGATGATATTTGCGTCTTCGACGTAGTGGATACCATACTTTTTACAAATCGGAAATAAAGTTTGCGGTGCTTGGCTCTGCGCTTTACCAAAATTGAACGGGGATTCATGCAACCAATAAGCCTCATGGCATCAGAGTGCCCAATAAAACTAAAGTACTCTTTGCTCTTTCATCAGATCTTTTTTTGATGGCTCTTTTCCTTACAAAAGACTTTTTCGGTCAAAGGAATTTTGAACTAAATGGGTGGGATAACCGGTGCTTTGTGATTTAATGCTTTAATTTTGACAATCAAAGCAAGTGCTAAGTGAAATGTCAGGGCTCCTCCGAAATGCGAAGAGTCGTTCACGTTCCAAGGAACTTTCAGGTGTCTGAGAGCTTCATGTATTTGCGCAGAGTGAGTTCTCATCAGTCCAATACCCTTATTTTGTGTAGATTGTGTAAAAGCATTTAAGTAAAAGTCAAAAATTAAAACCACGAAAGCTTAAAGAGTTTTAAAAAAATACGCAGACTAAGCAGTCGTATTACCCATTTTTGGCTAAAGGAAAAAGCAAAAAAGCAGAGAGCTGATACTCATCACTCAATGGGCAAACTCATATCTATCCAAGACGCATACAAAACACTCCTAAAAATGTCCTTTAGGTGCGACCTTATTCCAGAAGAGTTGACTTCAAAGTATTAACTCAAGTGAGCGAAACAGCATTGAGTCTTGGAACAAAAGTCTTCCAATAATAATGGTGCCACTAAACAGCATTTCAGGCAAAAAGTAGGACCCTTGTTTGCACATCTACAGGGAAGCGTGTTTCAAAGCGAATAGGCCATTTGTTTCGCACACGGTCCTCTGCTCTGCTCCTGCACTAATTATGACATTTAGGCAGTGTCAGAAGTCCTGCCATATGGAGTGATTATTTAAGCATGATTGGGCCTACCATACTAGTGCAGGATGAGAAGAGAGGTTGTCTATTTTTTAGAATTAGCTGCTCCACAATCTTATGCTGATTGCTTTTTACAAAGGCCGTCTGAAGCCTATATTACCAGTGAAATGTGATCGGGAAAGTAGTTTTAAGGCTTGTCGCGGTCGTATTGCAACCGATTCCTCTGTGGACACCAGTAGGGCCCTCGAGGCTAGAGCTACTACCCTCAATTCACTTCGCTGCCTTAGGCTGAGCATTCAAGCATTTGCCACCAGCGCCTACCACCTTGGAAAAATCGGCCTTGGTGGATGCACTTTTCCTATTAACTGGATCCCCTCTTCACTCACTTCATTCTTATAAGTGGTTCCAACGCGGTAGCCATCATTCATATGGACGCACAAATGAAGGTTCGAGTTTGACCGACTGCTCCTCTCATGTATGCCTTCAAGACCAAGTAATTGGCTTCATGAACATGATTAAGAGTCGTAGGATTGAGAGCATTCTCTAGCTAAAGCACTGAAATGTACAGAATAATCTATGCAATAAACTTTTTAAAGTACCTCTTGAGACTCTGTATAACCACAATTTATTTACGGCCAGTCGTCAGTACTTACAAAGTTGGTATTTAACTGAGGAAATTTAAGCAATTTTTTTTGAAAGAAATAAAGCTGAGGTGAGGAACTGGCACTGTACGATTTAGAGTCTTGATTTCATGTCGCTGATAACAAGTGCTACCCAAAATTCTTCATTCAATGTACTTAAATTTTGGCTGTGAACTGCAGCGGAATTGAAAAGGTGATCTGATTTACCAAAGATTGGAGAACTTTATGAGTGACTGCATGGCAGAAAGTTGCCACTCAAAAACTGCAGTTGCGTTCCATATCAGTTCTTATCCATTACAATAGGAAATGAAATTTGAATGCTAGCCAAATAGGACCGTCTTTTGTTATACTCTCTTCTGTTAGGCTTGCATTTCTATGAAAAGCGATTAAGTGATGTGATGTTGAGCGCAAACCCTTTTCCGCAATACAGTTTCAAAACAGAGGAAAGACCCGGTCCCTGCAGGTTTGTACAGAGTAAATCAGTGACATTGGAGGCTAAGATCGTCTTAGCTCCAAGCAACTTTGACAAGTTGGGTGGTTGATTCATAAGTGTATTTTTCTCAGAAATACTGACTACATTGTGTGGCGGACAAGGAGGATTAATTAAGGGAAGCGCAGGGAACGATGCTTGGAAGAAATTGAGACGGCCCATGCTGTGCATCGACTGTTTGGTATCCATGCGTTCATCGTCAGAGTCGTCATGACAAGACACAGCAAGTCTAATGCAAGTGAACCGCCTTCTACCGTGAAAATCACGGCGCTGCACTTCTATCGCAGCATGACAAAAATTAGCCTTTGCAGCACCACTTAATAGCCTCCAGCCGGCGTGAGAAGTGAGACGTTTAAAAGCCCTTCTAATTTTAACGGGTTAAAGGTGATAAAGCATTAAAAGGGTTGAAATAAATGGATTAAGTTTCCAAGGAGTAATTTCAATCATTCACTAAATACGGCACTGAAGGTCAGTTCATCATCCATTCTACTTCATAAACTGAGGAGGAAACATAAACTCACAATAGATCAGATAAGTTGACATAAACTTCACGACAGTAATGGGTGGTCGCACCGCGGAGGAAGTTCAAATCATTTCCTGTCCACGATTTGTCCAGTAGTAAAAGTCTCCATCGGCAGTTTGATAAGCTGTTCCCCACCTGTTTCAAACCGCAGAATCCAAATTCCGATTTTAAGCATCAGTCGAACGGCTCCTTAGGATTACTTAATGTAATAAAAAGCACTTTACGATGTCAACCTTTTAGTAGCTCTAAAAGAAAACATTGAATAGTACCTCATCTACAATGAGCAACACAAATGATAGTGACAATGATTTTCCACTTTAAAATGGGCATATAAACAGGGAGTTGGAGTGCATCTTTTTCTTTTAAAACAGCCTGCTCTAATGCAATATTTAACCAGTCATCCCATGGTGAAAATACGCGACCGAAGTTGAGGAGGAGATGTCAACATAGCTGCTGCGTCTGAATGCCCACAGAGGAAGTTTGGGGAGCAAACTTTTTTCAGAAGGAAGTAACTACCAGGTAATGGTGGCTGTTTCTACGCTAGGTGATTAAAAATATCGAGTTGCTATGTTCTCGATAAATGACTGCCCAAATGTTTAAGAAAATTTTACAAAAAGTGTGGCCAACTTTCTGCTCTGAATGAGGAGGAAGCAACAAGGTGCATTACTGCAATATCGTAAGACCAGAATCCACTGTTCACAGTGGGAAAATCACAGAAAGCTCGCCTTCATTTTAGTAATGAAGTGCCTGCCCAAATCGACCAAAGTGAAAAATGAAATGTTAAGCCCTTGATGTTCTATACCATCTTAGCCCATCGCCACAGCCCTGTTGGTAAGTATTAAAGGCGAATACGGTTTACTGTTGAAGCTTTTATTTGTGTGTAGAGCACAAAAAAGACGACGATTTTAAGTCCAAGGAGACGCAAAAGTCTGCTTAACTGAAGTATTCTCTTTTTACGTCCTTGTCTCTCTCTGGAAGCATTATTTACCATCGCTCTTAATGAGTTTCTTTGTGAGGTACAATTAACAATGGGGTAGGCACAGGTTTTAACTTAGTTTTATGGAGAAACAGTGCCCCTTCTCCCTAAAAGGTAAATTTTCTCTGAGAGTCATTTATTCAGGAAGTAATGATAACTCTAAGTGGTCTTTTGCAACAATCTTATTTTGTACATCAGTCACCTTCAAAGAAGGGGATTACCACCGCAAGATAAAGGGAGGCCGTGAGTGTCTCGGAATGTGAGAGCACAAGATCATTCAGCCCGACCGCAGGAAAAAGCAATATGAGGAACTAAGTGTTAGGAGCACAAGAATGACCTTTCAAAGACTCCGACTTTTCCAAGATGGATTTTTTCTAAATTGACATTAATTCAACAAAGTACTATAGTGTCTCTTCTGGACTGTTAAAATCTTATTTAAGGATTCCATTAGAGAACATTAGAGAATTTGTTGATGTGTTACAAATTTGAGATTGTAGTCCTTTGGAAGGAAACTTTTCACTGCACCATGTCCAAGCTCATTTTCACAGGTGTTTGTGGCGCAAAATGTGATTAATGAATGGTCGTCTTCTCTGCTAGGTTAATATGCTCGCTAAATTATACTTCCATTTTTTCGTCCTTTAACCAAACGGAAAATAATTAGTGGGAAAAAGAAGGAAAAAACTATTGCCTTCCCGTCAATTCCATCATCTGACTATGGGATATGCGCTCCATTTAGGAGAAAAATAACAGACTGGATTTGCTCTCTAGACAAATAGGCTAAGTTTCGCTCAAAAACTTTAAACCATTCAGTCTTTGTTTGGAATTGTTTGTTTGAAATACATTCTTTGGAGGGACTCGAGTGATGCACGAATTTGTGCGGTACTATGCGCATCCCCTTGTCAGGTGCCAGCCATGCTCTTTATTCAAGCTTGCACATTGCGGTCTCAACCGTAGGGTAGCAAGCTAATTTCATTTGCGTTACAGGCACAATCCAGTTAATACCAGACAATGAGCTATTCAGGTGTGCACTCCATTGATAGCATGGACAGGAAAAGTCATCA
>UYWX01020530.1:0-41484 GCA_900622495.1 Hydatigera taeniaeformis | reverse complement strand
GACATGCTTGGAGGATGTTGTGGAATACCATAACACTGATCCTGCTTGGTATAAATCATCCTAGCCCCATTCAATACCTCATTTTTCGTCTCCTTCCTTCATTCAGAGGCAATCGAGCCCCATGGCTGCTGGAAGTATCGCTTCGGCCGTGCACCAAGTAGCAGGCTTCGAACGAGGTCAATCTTTTTAGTAAACACTGATTGACATCCACCTACTCCGTTAAGATGGGGTCGGTCGAGAATTACATGGATTGACAGTGTTTAGCCAGTTATTATGCTCTATTCTTTTTCAGAATCGAGATCCTAATTATTTCAATGCGGTCTATTTCTCACTCAGCCTCTCTCAGTGGAAAGGGGTTCATTTAGTTATCCCTTTCATTTTACTCCTCCTATACCGTCTTTCATCCACTCAACACAACGCGTCACAAAATAGTTAAGCTGGCCAAATGCAGAAAAGAAAAGCTAACGTAAACCTTAGTTCATTGGTCGGGATCTCTTTTCGAGCTTTTATTAAACCATGTTTTATCAACTCCGAACTTGGCCTTATGCAGAATTGAGTGTTTGTGACTGTCTGATATCGGTCGTCCAATTGTGTACAATCGGTTTTCAACTGTATTCCACTCTGATGTTCAAGAGGTTTGAAGGGTGATGTTTGAAAGTGTACGGGAGTGAGTGACGAACATGAGATGCAAATGACAGAAAGTTATAATAATGGTGAGTTCATGACCACTGTTAATTCATCAATAAATCCATTGTAAAACAACTTGTAGACGTGTTTTGTGAAAGTTGACCGTTTTACGTTTGATTTGTGCCTGTGAGATTCCCGTTCTTTTAAACTTACACGCCTTCCTGTTGACTGGTCTCTTCCACTTCTGTAAATTAAGTGGCTGTTAGGAGGAGGACAGAATGATAGCATTTCTTACAAAATTGTTCTTCTGCCATCGTCGATGCCATCCACAGCATAAGCAATAGTGAGTGGTAGCATGAACAAATCTGCTAGTCGAACTGACCACATTGACAAAAGAGTGCAGTTTTGCCGCAGGGAATCCAGCAGCTCTGACCAAGATGAAAATTATCAATCAGTCGCTGAACACCACCATTTTAAATGGCTTTTGATGCGAAGATTGACAAGCTCTGCGATGGAACTGGAATGTGACTCTATTTAAAGCTAGTACTAACGCCACTGTATATTGAGGTTCCCATTCCCGACACCATGTCTTTCAGCCTTCTTGATAGATTCGTAAACAAACGGTTTCCGCACACTTGAGGGGAAGGAGGCAGTCACCGTCCTCATTGCCATGCGTGATCCATTTCTTCCACTTCTTCCGTTAATAGTAACCACTTTTGATTGCCTAACAAAAGTATTATGTCTGCATTGGCTGTGATACCATAATCTTAGGCTGTTGCGCTGTAAGACGGACGCTTTCATATTCAAGTGTTTCTCAGCAAAACAGGGTTAAATATGGTCCTCGTAGAGCAGAACTTTTGATGTCAGAGTATTTAAGTCTCTCTTACATGAAGACGGGACATTGAGAGCTGTACACGGTGATGAATAGTTTAATCGATGTGCATCTTCCGGGTACAATTGTGATGATATAAACCTAAACTGAGTGAGTGATGCAGATAATTGTGCTTCGGTTGAAGATTGCGATGTAGGTGCTAATATGGGTGTTTAGGCGACTTGAGAGGCGCTGAAACCTCAGCGCAAGTGATACTCCTTGCTTTTACTTTTTAAGGGCTAAATTAACACCCTTTTTCTTAGCAATCACTGCAACTGACCGGCGATCGCCTTACTACCTAGTTGCCAACCCTTGGATAGCATTTAATTCACTGCAAAAGAGTACTAATTGGAGTCTTTTTCTACTGATTATTTAACTGACTTGACTTCTCTACTTGTAAATGCACAACGTTTGTATTGAGACAGTCAACAGCTATTTAAAATGAGCACAGTGCAAATGTTACCTTGTAGCGCCACTTGTCGAGGACCATTTCGAGTCACTTAGACAAAAGAACACTTCTTCCTGTCGTCTTTAATCCTCACTTGATCCTTACTACAGACTCAGTAGTCTTGTGCGCACTCCACCCACTGTCTGCGGTCATTTAAATCTTTGGATTGATATAAGTAATTGTAGGCTGACACGATGTTGTAATCTGGCCCACGAGAAGAAGCGGATTTGACTTCGGCCAATTAAATTGGATAAAGGCGCATGTGGTGTCATAGCCCTCTTCTCTTCGCATCTTTTTACAGAGCCATAATGAATGGAAGGCACCCTAAAGGCTGAAATGTGGTGTGGTGTGGTGTGATGTCAGGTGGTGTTCTCTTACCTCGATTCTGCGTCGTAAGATTTCGGTTGAAGGGAAACCATCGTACAGGTACCGATTTTGCGAGCATATGCTTAAGCTCAGAAACCACGTTTCACATTGACAAGCGTAGTCGCACAAGGAGTTATCAGAAGTATTAGTTATCGCCAACATTGTAAATTGTAAATTGTAAAATTGCAAGACTTGGATGACCTGAGTCCTATAAAAAGATTAGACCATGTCGACACTAAAGTCTGTCCTGTGAATGCTGGATTGAGTTAAGAGTTATGCGAGGGTGTGAAGCATCATTTGTCTCAGCTGTCACGGTTCAATTCGGTGAAGTCTTGTCACTCAACGCTCTTGCACTACGACTGTGGTGCTTTATGACCCACTAATCACTTTCACTACCTAACTTGACGTGTTCGGTCTAATGTAAAGCTGTCACTACCATTTTCTGATCGAAACCTGTCTAGACTTCCCATCTTACTAAGGTGCTAGTTAATTTACTCTGATCCATTCGTAACTACGCATGTTGTCTCCCACTTTTGTTCTTATTAAGAATAGAGTAGTAGCTGTCGCCCTCATTGTTGCAATCGCGTATCATCCGCTTAGCCATCAGACTCGTCATTATGAATAAAGGTGATCGTCGAAAGCAAGCGTACTAGTGCAAAGTAGTGGGATGGGATTCGCACTGACGCCATATCGAAAATATTTATAGTCGTTCCGATAGTTTTGCTTTCATTCGGCGGATAGTTTGTACGACGGAATATTTTAACGCCTCCAGTCAAACCTCTGGATGGCAAGAAAGGCAGTGCTTTTACCCCACTTCGGAGACAGGTCTGTCTTTAGCACTCCATTTTGCCGCACGTTTTACATTTCTGACCTCTTGACTACTTGATTGGTAACTGTCAACAATGACTGTTCAAAAGGTAAATATAGGAATCGTAAAAGAGATAAACAATAGTCTTTTCTCGTTTACGCATTGCCGCAGGTTGGATAGACTTAAGAAATTAATATGAGTAGGTGGTTGGCTTGGAAGAGAGGTCCAGCAGAAAATGTGGTAATGCGGTACGCAAAGACAAACTAGTCTACCTCATCCACATTGCGTCGCTAGTAGTAAACGCACCATTAGAGGTAAATGAAACCGGTACGGATTCATCACCATAGCTGGAATGGTTGCATGTAAATTATTAACCTCACTAACTTCAACCACGTATAACAGCAACGGAAAGGCTCAACTAGCTCAGGCTCCTGATCATTGGTTGCTAAATTAACATGGAGTAGAGTGACCCTCACCAACCGGGCCAGTGTCCTGCGTGCCCGTTATAATCTCTGCCCATGGTCTGATCTCTCAAAGTGATCCAGTGGATGTCACTCTCCTCGTCCATTTCGATGTCGTCATGGGGTAGTGAAATGGCATAATAGCATAATGCGTGTTTGAGCCTTAGAGCACCACGCTAATTGCGGGAATGGCACTTGCACAGGGACCTCAGCTGCCCCCATGTGACTTGAACATCTACTGTAGCATGCGCCATGCACCACCCACCCAATGAACTTTCAGAGGTACGACAGTTGCTGACAGGTGAACCTATTTTTAACAGCCACTCACTGTGGGCGTCCGTCCATAGCCCATTATTATCGATTTCATCAGGAATCGCGACTCCATACAGGCGCTCAAAGTGTTGTCTGCCAAACAGATTGGCGACAGATTGTCGCCTATCTAACCGCTTTGAAGTGACTAGAGGCGTCTTCTGCGCCCACAGAACTCTTCATTCTTCTATAAATGAGTTAATTTCATTGTCCTTTTGCGAATAAAGAAGGCAGTATGGATAAATTGTTCAGTTTTACTAACTTCTTTCAAAAAACATTAAAAGAGGATTCGTGCAGCGTGTGTTTGGGTGAATGGAACCGCGAATGAATATAAATAAGTGCGTCAAAGAAATTAGACAAAGGTGCGAGCAGATGAGCAAGAAAGGGAGGAAGACATGGAGAAGTCGAGAACAGGGGCTAGTTAGCATTGCAAAACAATGTGCGCCTCCTAGATCAACGAGGCAAACATTGGATTGTGGCGGCAGATGGACGGTCCGTATTCTTCGTATTGGGCGCGCGTGTGACAAGCTGTATAGAATTCCGACTAAAAGTCAAAAGAGTCAAATGTTTACTGGCCTCCGACAGCAACGTCAGGCAAAAGGAGTTGATGAAATGGGAATGAAAGGGGAAAATAAAGTGATTGAGAAGAGTCCAAGGCACTCAAAACGACACTCCATTGGCATCCGAGAGGTGGAAAATCCCTTATACCTTGCTCAGAGCATTGGTTGATCAGGTGCTTGCACACCTTTTACTCAAATACCCATTATTCCCAAAAATTAAACTAAAAATCACCTCTCATATCCAGAGCTTACGATACAGAGTAGCCATTTCTAATCGCCTGAAAATAACGCGCACCAAATTGGGGAGGAGGATGCAATTCACCTATTTTAACCCACAATCTCTCACGATGGCAATTTACTTACAAGGATTCCAAAAGACCATTTTTAGCAACAAGGATAAAGGAGAGGTAGCAGTTCAAAACTCACAGTGCTAGCAAGAACCGATCCGCCAAACCACACGGCGTAGCGTTGCATTTTGTGCGAAATGACGTTTACCTCTATTGGGGTAGGCTAAACAACAAAAATAAACTTCCTGTTAACTCAGCAAGGGTTCCTTAACTAATATTTTATCCTATCTATTAATCAACGCTAATCAGTGGTGACCACTTGGTGGGCTTCAACAAGACTTCACATGAGCCACAATTGTCACTACTGGCCACTAATTTATGTGAAGCAGTCACACAAACCTTCATCCTTCCGCCACTTAGCTTCTCCGCCATTTCCAGTCTTGCATCCACGATACCTTGAATGTCTCGTTGAATACGACGACCCAGATACTTGAACATAGAACTGCCTCCAGAAAGGACTATGTTCTAAATGAGTTGAATGATGCAAATGCAAAATAAACTAACGGCATAGAGACCACGTCGAGCATCGATTGGAGAGTTTTGGATCACCCCATCAACAACAGAACTGATGGACTCAGTATAGTCCCGGTTAACAAACTAAAACGGAGACCAAAAATGATGGGCACCGACATCACTTTACATTCGGGAAGATTGATAATTAAGTAGTATAATGAGGGGAGGAGCGTACTTCAGGATGGAAGAAAATCTCAGGAGCGAGGAAGCGCTCATACCCAACGTCAAAGGTAATGGGGGGGTGTTTTGGATGTTCGACAACATCTTTAACCATGAGCCACTTCTGAGGTTCGGCGTCGTATTTCTGGAATTCCTTGGCCATATCCGAACAGACATAGCAATAGCTATGTAACAAAAAAGGCAGGTTAGAACGCATTCAACCTTGCAACCCTTAGACTCCTCTTTCTGTCACATCTGATCCTCATCACTACATGCATCTGCTATCTATCTGCTGTAGTTGAACAGAAAGGAGAAAAATGACTAAACAAGCAATTTCAAAGCATAAATTCCATCCTCCGTTCAAAATGACCCAAAGTTGCGCAAAAGGAAATGGACGTCGAAATTATCTTGCATATCCTCCAAATTATTTTAGAAGACGACCTAGATCGCTACAATGACTCAACCCCCTTACCTCTCCTTAACCTTCCTTGCTACCTCCATGGATAGATCCGGTGGAATCCCCGGTTCCCGTTCACGCAGAAGTTGTTGAATGAACGCGGTTATATCTCTGCCAGCAATTGGAATGTGTTTAATGCACGAGCCGACCACATATCCGTCAACGACGGGCATAATGTGCGTAACACCATCACCAGAGTCAATAACTGTCCCCGTAAGGGATCGCTCTCCGGCTTTCTTTACTCCCCAAGAGGCTACAAGAGCCAGCATTGCCTATAAGATGGATTGAGCTAGTGGTAACCGATACACCTAAGTGAGCAGTCAAAGGTGTATAAGAGGGCAAATGAATGACGAGATAGATGCCACATTAACCTGCACAGCGATGTAAAGACCAGGAATGTTGAAAGTCTCAAACATAATCTCCGCCAGATACTCTCGATTCTCGGGCGTATTCAGTGGAGGTTCAGTCTACAAAAATTTGCAAAATCTCACGTTAAACGACGAACTTTGGGAGAAGGCTGACTCAGAATTTAAGCGGAGGTATATACCATTAGGAAGTAATGATCCTCAGGTTCAGCGCGTAACACTCCAAAAATAACCTGCTCCATATATCGCTGCATGAGATCCCAGTCCTCGATAATACCATGTCGGATGGGCCACTAGATGGAACAAAACCTTTAAGGAGCTAAGCAGAATGAAAGAAACCGAAAAATGATGAGAAGACAAATACCTTTAAAGAAAAGTCATTTTTACCCTCGGCGGCGATGGCTTCATCGCCAATAAAGAAGTTAAGATCATCGAGCCCAGTGCCAAGACGTCGTGCTTCACGATTACCAATTTTTCCATACTCCTTTACAGCAATGCATGATGGGATTATGCATTGTGGTTGCGTATTCCCAGCATAACCGATTTTAGAATAGCTAGAAATTATCAAGTTTTCTCCGTGAACAAACCAAAACTGCAAATCCAAACCCGCCTGCACCAAACGAATAAATTCAAGCAAAGCCAAATAGATTAAAATCGTTAAAAGACCTCCAAAACAAGTACCCAACTGCGAAGGTGAAAAAACAATATTGAATTAACACCTAATCTAAAAATATGTCAAAGACTTCGAAAACTCTCCCTTAGCAAGTATGGTGCTCATAAATTAGCCCAGCGTAGTTAAAAATTTACCCTGTTCCATTGTCTACAACTGCAGCAGGAAGTCGATTTGACATTTCCAGAGGGTTTCTACGTGCCGCTCATGCCATCGTTTATCTAAACGCAGTCACAAGATAGAACCTAAAAGCTGTTTTGGGATCAAGTTTGATCATATAGGTTCGAAAACTATTTGTTATTAATGTCACCCGGAATATATAAACCAAATTAAAACCTACGTCAAACAAGCCATTTTTGCGGTAGTCTTGAGATTTTGGAACGCCTAAATTGCCCTTCACCTTGAAATAATTTGTACTGCTCCTCCATCCATAGTGTTCTGTTTAACTGTTTTATCACCACAAGGGCAAGAACATATGCAGTTAATGTAATATATACTAGACTGTTTAAGTTGACTTTCATAGAGGACAGGCGGAAAGCGAATTCGAACGCGACACTGGTGCGTGAGGATCGTGAGGAAACCCTCTAACGATGATAACTGCTATTCAGCTCATCTGTACTCCTAACCCTGTTCTTCTTGTATTTATTATCCGGTTAATCTATTGCAACTAACCCTCTCTGAAAGACCGTGGTTCAAGAGCACAAGAGTAGGCAAGCAGTTTTTACATTTGAATTTATTTTTGTACGTGTAGCATTCTTAGATTTCTCCTGGGTATGAAAAAGCTTCATGATGGGCGGAATACATAGATTACAGGAGAAAGAGGACACGGCGTTGAGCCCTGGTATGACCCAAAGGTCAGTTCACGCGTGCAAGGGCAAAACCAACACCAAGGTGGACACCATATATCAGAGGGTCTGCAATTTTACAAGTCTCCCCACCAAGTAAATTAAGGCATTGTTGTGGGCTTAAAGCATATATTCTGGGAAAAATGTAGCAGGTCTAATTTTGGCCCGAAGGTCATTCAACGCAAATACAAAGGCAACCCCCAGATATCAGGTGATCGCAAGTGTAATGCTTTGCTTACGTGACTATCTGACGTTTGCGGTCACTTTAAAACTTGTCTGGGCCCAGTACACATGGGCTGGCCTTCGGGCCACGCTCAGGTCCCCATTTTTCCTATTGTTTTCGGAATGCATGTATTCAACCTCCCTTATGCCTTCTACTACCTCATTTAAAGCCTCGGGACGCTACAACATGAACGAAGTACTGCGTCGTCCTCAGCGTTCCCCATGGTACACTCCAGGCGCCAGCTATCACTGTAGAGTCTGCCTGCCTGACCTCATGGCCTTGAAACTTGGATTTCAGGAAAATAGAGGAGGAGATGGAAATCTGAAGTCAGTCGGAATTGGTGTTTGAAAATTCATTTCCTTTGTTAACTTGTAGACTTTGCCCTCGTAGTTGTAATATATACCAATTGTTTAAGTGGACTTTTATAGAAGAGAGGCGGGAACCAATTGGGAACGTGTATCACGTGCGCGAAGATGGTGGGGAGTCCCTCTCTAGTTGATATCGGCTATTCGGCTCATCTGCATCCCAATCTCCATTCTTCCTGTACCAAATGCCAAATAAATCATCTGCAACCAATCTCCTCTTGAAGTCCGAGCTTCAATGGCAGGAGGGTAGGCAGGCAGTTCCTAGAGTAGCCGACCAAGAGAGTGTCTGTGTTGGGGCGTACATTGTTGTGACGACCGCCCTTATACTGGGCACGCACTTGCGTACATAGAATGAAATCAATCGTTGGTTTAAGAGTCTTCAACGCTAAATTTAAAAGTCCGTCTTATTGGTAGTAGATGCAATGCTTTTATGACTGCTTGATGTTCGCCGGAATAGCCTTTTAGCCATGCTCAGACCCGTTTGCTCCGCTCTCTTCGGAATGCATGTATCCAGCCTCACTTTCTGCCTTCTTGTACCTATGGGAAGTCTCGAGACGCTACAGCAGATATAATACCTTGTTCATGTGGCCACTTTGTGTCCGGGGGTTATCTTTGTTGCTATCTGACTCTTATGCGCATGGACAGACTCTCAAGCCAAGCCAAGGCTCGATCTCTTCCGCTGCTCTTAGAATACATGAAATCAGTCCGGCTCAATGCCTTCAACCTAATGGGAAATCTCGTGCCGCTACGCAAGAGGCAGCAGAATGCAAATAAATTTATTGGAACTTTTTTCTAGTGCCCGCTGTTCTCAGCATACTTTTGTTCTTTTTTCAAATGTTTTTTTATAGGGTGAGGAAAGAAATCAATTTGAACACGGATCCAACGCGTGGAGAGTGTGAAAATCCCTTCCCAGGCTGACGTCGATTTTCCGCCTCCTCAATCCTCATCCATTTCCATTCTTTTGTTACACGATACTGGACAAAACTCCCTTAACTAACTCCTCCTGAAGTCCGAAGTTCAGAGACCTGTGGGTGAGTAGGCAGGCTCCACATGCGCTTTGCTTGCATGGGACCTTTAAAAAACCTGGTGTGCCTTATGCTGTCCTCGCAAAAGGAATTTAAATTGCCTCAATCAGATTTATCGCACATTAATATGTCAAAAAATTGTTTTTGCAAAATAGTACATGATCACGATTGCGGTTGGAATAAGTCAGCTTGCATATTAAAGCGAAACTACAATTGCACTAATTTGCGCTGTAGCTTAACTATGAATTCTTACTAAATCTCCCATTTTACTCATGGTTTCTATATATTTGCTTTTGGATAAAATTAAAAAGCGCTTATGATTGGCCATAAGCGTACGAAGAAGCCAAGACATTTTGTGCCCTTACTCTTTGTTTGTCTCTCTCAATACGCATTTATCCGTGTGCTCCCCTTATATAAGTAAGCTGATTGACTGCCTTAGCACTCGCGAAGCTGTCTGGTATTATGTCTCACAGTCTCTGGGAAGAGGAGAAGAGCGCTACACCTAAAGCCCCGTTCTCAAAAGGGAAGTTTGCGGACCTCCCAACTGTTGCGCAACCTTTCGTCGCACATTGGGTATGTTCACAACTTAAACATCTATTCACTTACTCTTATCAAGGCTAATGTTTGTGCTCCAAAGGACATCTTCATTTGCGATGGTAGTAAAGCTGAAGCCGACAAAATCACTGAAGATCTCCTTAAAAATGGGGTACTTCGCAAACTAACTGCCTATGAAAACAATTACCTTTGCTGCACTGATCCCAAGGATGTTGCTCGTGTTGAGGCAAAGACTTTCATATGCACTCCAGATAGATATAAAACGGTTCCGCATGTTGCTGAAGGTGTTAAAGGTATCCTTGGTCAATGGATTTCTCCAAAGGATCTTGATACTGCCGTCAGGGATCGTTTTCCTGGCTGCATGAATGACCGTACTCTGTACGTCATCCCCTTCTCCATGGGCCCAATCGGATCCCCCTTAGCCAAATACGGCATCCAAATCACTGATTCTCGATACGTTGTTCTCTGCATGCGCATCATGACGCGTATGTCGCCTAAAGTCCTTGATTACATCAAGCAGCAGAATGATTTCGTCCGCTGTCTTCACTCCATCGGTTTGCCTCGTCCTCATGAAGGTAGGTCTCTTTTTCCACTTCCTACTTCTCTGTTTAGGTGTTAAAGTGATCAATAATTGGCCTTGCAACCCTGAAAAAACAATCATCTCTCACATTCCTGACGATCGCCTGATCATGAGCTTCGGCTCGGGATATGGTGGGAACTCTCTTTTGGGGAAAAAGTGCTTCGCTTTGCGCATTGCCAGTCGCATTGCTTACGATGAGGGCTGGATGGCTGAGCACATGCTTATCATGTCTGTTACCAATCCTAAAGGTGAAGAGAAGTTTGTGTGCGCCGCTTTCCCCAGTGCTTGCGGTAAAACCAACATGGCCATGCTCACTCCTAGCCTCCCTGGTTGGAAGATTATGTGTGTTGGTGATGATATTGCATGGATGCGGTTCAATGACAAGGTAATGGAAAATTTTGTATTCTTTCATTACGTACTTCTAGGGTGAACTAAGAGCGATCAATCCGGAGTCTGGTTTCTTCGGTGTAGCTCCAGGAACCAACCACAAGACCAATCCCAATGCTCTTGAGTGCTGCATGAAGAACTCAGTGCTCACTAATGTGGCTGAAACTGAAGATGGTCGATTCTTCTGGGAGGGTCTAGAGGCTGAATACAAACCCGAGACTAAGCTCACGACATGGCTAGGTGAAAAAACCACAGTTGGTGCAAAGACTGCTTCTCCCAAAGCCCACCCAAATTCTCGTTTCTGCTGCCCGGCGTCTCAGTGTCCCATCATTCATCCCAAGTGGGAGGATCCGGCCGGTGTACCCGTCTCCGTTTTCATGTTTGGTGGCCGTAGACCCGAGGGCATTCCTCTTGTCTATGAAGCCCGTACTTGGAAGCACGGTGTAATGATTGGTGCTCAGGTTAAGTCCGAGGCTACTGCTGCTGCAGAATTTAAGGGTATGTTGGTTTCTTTTATGCTCAATCCACCTTTCCGACCAGTCATAGTAGAAGCATTTCTTGGGTGACTTCCAGGTCGCCAGGTCATGCATGATCCCATGGCCATGCGTCCGTTTATGGGATACAACTTTGGCAAGTACCTTGAGCACTGGTTGTCAATGGAGAAGCCTGGTCGTCATATGCCTCGCATCTTCCACGTCAACTGGTTCCGTCTGGACAGCAATGGGCGTTTTGTTTGGCCCGGATTCGGTAATAATATTCGTGTGATTGAATGGGCTCTTCGTCGTGTTGCGGGTGAGGATATCGCCGTGGACTCGCCCATCGGTCTGCTGCCAAAGAAGGGTTCGATCAACATGGAGGGTCTGGATTGCGATTGGGATTCTATATTTGGCCTTGATAAGAAGTACCTCCTGGAGGACATTGAGGAAACCACCAAGTTCCTTGATGATCAAGTGGGTGTGGATCTGCCGAAAGCCGTAAGGGAGGAATTGGAGGAGCAACGCAAACGCATCCAGGCCATGTAAACCGTTGTGTGTGCGTGTATTTAGTCACCTCTGCTCCCTCTCTCTACTTCATCACTTGTTTGATTATCCGGTTTTCAGCATTTTCTCCCCCCACCACTTCCGCCTTGGAATCAATTTGATACCTTAGCTTTATCGCGCTAATCTGTTCCCCTCCTTTTACTACTACTCCCCAATGTGCTGTAGTTGTTTTCGTCAATAAAAGCACTTTCGAGTGGTGAGCTTCTCTAGCGTTCGTTGAGGTGCTCATCCAGGAATTTGATGTGGAGTGGCGATAAATTAGGGTCTTCGGTTCGGTTCGCCTAGTGGAGCAAAGTGCTTAAGAACCTTCAGCAGCGGAAAATTGAGGCTTCTAGTGTTCTTTGTAGATGCATTTTAAAGTTTGGTTAGGAACTCGTCAACTGTATGACTCAAGGCTAGGCGACATCACACCTGGTCCAAAAATGAGTCCGAGAGTTCAGTAGCGTCTTGATCATGCATAGTGGAATCTTCCTCCTATCAGCCACATTCTTCTATCCTCCCTTTTCTCCTGCCCTTTGTCACACCGTCTCGTCCATTTCTAGTTTCACAAATTATTCTATATTATTTCTCAAACTCTTTCCCAATCTCCCTATACTATTTACCATGCTATTTTGTGCACTGAGATAAGTCAAAGAAAAGCCTATCGTCAAATTTATCTTTCTAATTTATCCCTACCAATCAGGTGTAAAGCGTGAAGCTGAAAGCTTCAACTGTTATCCCCTCCATAATTCAAAATAAACCATCTTGTTCAAGCAGGAAAGGGCAAAGTTCTTGAAAATTCTAGAACATGGGGTATATTTATGCAAACTAGCTGCTGGGGTACCAATCAGAGAGCCGAAATTGGTTGCACGTGCGCACCATGTCCGTATGTGTATTAGGGCGAGAATCGGTCGATAGTGGTGTTGCCACGTCCACATTTGTACTGACGCACTCTAACCCCATGCGGTGTTATGTTACTCGCATTAAATCGCAGTTAACGCCTTCCTATCTCTTGCTATCTTTTTCATTATACTCCTCTTCCGGCTATGCTCAAAGTTTTGGCAACAAATCGGACTTCAAAACCTGAAGTTTAATTTATGAGGTAAAAGGTCGCGCGTAGCTATCTTATATTTAAATCCGGCTCAAATCCGACAAGTACGTATCTCTTAGGTCTCAAGTGGCAAGTCGATTTATGGAAGTTCACTTTTCAAAATGAATAGTTTTTCTTGCTTAATCTTAAAGCAAATCGTCTCCTCACTTCATCAACTTGGCTTGCAGTGTCCAGTGTACGTGAATGTCTAGGCTTATTCATTCTCCGCACTAAACAGCTTTGCAGACGTACGCCACCGGTTTGGCCAGTTGTGATTATTAATGGCACCTGAGCTTGTAAATTGGGAACTAGACCAACAAGTTTCTAGTTTTAATAAGACCATTAAGATGTGATGCTTTCCTATATTTGTAAATGCTGAAACACTAAGATACTTTCCTTAATCTTCTTGCCGCTAATCCACTCGAGAATGGTCCGGGACGAGGGAACAATGGCTGTAGGCTGTAGGGGAAGACAGGAGCAGAAATATGTCAGCTGGGGTACATGGTCTCAGAAAGCCTCATCCACTGGCCTCATATAGCAGCTGAAGAATCAAGAAGATCACCTCCTATAACACCTTTGGCGTACTTTTTTATGCGGTTGAGCCAGCTTGCGTCACGCTCACAATCTCTAGCATTTATTTTTTGTTCCTAGTCGCTTTTCTCGGTGCTATCGCCCTTGTCAGGGCCCAAGCCCGTGCTGTCACCATGTCACGCTTATTTAAAGTACCAACTAGAAGTAAAGACAAATTAAATGTCATTACTCGTATAGGCGACAAGTCTACAAAATGCCTTCCGATGGCATGCCACTGTTATAGGAAAGACAAGGCTAGCTGAATTTCTGTCTCCAGGATCTGTCATCGCAGTGATGATTGAGATGACATATGTGCAAATTAAATTTAATTGACTGCCAATGGTCGAGCGAGCAACTAACTGCCAAGATGATAGATTTGTGAGGTCGTAGTAAAACCTCATTAGATGGCACCAAGAAGAGATCTAATGGAAGTAGTTACATGCACACCTTTGACAAGTCTCAATCGCAGCAGTTAGCGAATATATAATTGTTTGAACAAGAAAAAAATAAGTGTTTTGGTTGCTTTAAAACACAGAGTGCGGTGAGGCGAAAAGTGGGACCAAGCACATTTAAGAGTGGTAAAATCGCCCCTTCCATTCGACTGAGGCTAAAGTAAAGGGAATACCAGTAATAGCACGAAGCTTAGCTCAGCTACGTGAGTTCTTAAGGCGTTTATGACCCTGTTGTATACCATAGGGATTTCCAAAAATATTGTAAAAGTTCTGGAAAAAGGAGTAAAGTTGATTTTATTTGCCTTGGGAAACGGTGCAAACGGTGAAACGGTTCGAGAATCGACATTACTCTCAACCCTTCTGGATAATAATGACGTCTTGAAAATAACCATTACAGATTTTTTTAACGCAATTTGAAAAGTGAAGTGGATTTGAGCATCTACCTTTCAAGTGCCTTTGACCCTGTCGCTGAAAATATCACAAAGAATAGCTTCAATCTCATTATGAAGGTTTCATTTATCCAACTTTTTAGACATTTGGAAATACCTGTCACGTTGTTTGAGCACAAAGACTATTTCCAGGCCATAAGTTAAAGACCGAATGCATCGGAATCTAGCTGGCTTCCCAAAGACCGACACGTCACCGCCAAGAACAGCAAGCTGGTAACGCAAGGTATGATAACGTTATCTCTGCTCACATAGCTTAGCAAAGTTTGGGAAAACACGTCCAAGAAAGTATTAAAACTAGCCATAGTGAGGATGGCCTTTAAGGTGAACAGGACTCATTGTCAAAGGTTCATGATCGTCATACTTGCTGGATGTTTACCAATGACAACTACATTACCACTGAAGCGGAGGCATTGTGGCGTTGGTTGGAGAGTTTCTCTTTTTATGGTCATCACGCGGCGTCATTGGTGAAGACAATGGCAAAGTGGCTCTCTCAATCATCGCATCTCAAATGGAAATGTTAAGGTAAGGCAGAGGGTTGCCATCAGCCTTGTAACTTGTCCATATCATTAAAGCCTACCTAAACGCCTCTTGATGCTGAGCTAAAGACAGAGTCGTTCCTAATCCCTGCTATAACCTCACCTTTATTCGAACTGGCTTGGGTTACAGCTTTGAGTCAGAATTCCAGGTCCGTTTTGCGGAAAATTATCTTCCTGAAGACATTAAATAACAATACTTATGATCCTTCCGACGTTGAGTGCTGTAGCAAGGCTTTATCCAGCACTTATTTCCGTTGACGACGGTAAAAGTGAACGGAAAAGGACTTGCTTCGTAAAGCTTCCAGGATTTCCTCCGCCTATTCGGTATTGCTCTAATTTACTCCACGAAAGTCATCAGTGATGTGACAACTGCTCGTAAGTTCTCTTCTGGATACGATGAACTCTTATCTTGCAAATTCATTTGTAGCTTTAAAGCCGTACAAGTACTCCAACATTTGGCATCTCAACTACTAAACAACACCTAGAACATGGGTGATGGAATGTTGAAGGGCTTTAGCGTAAGCGAAGGACAATCAGCTTTAATGCCAATGTGAGATGCCTTGAGGGACCGGCATCTGATATGCATACTTGTGGGCACATTCTAGGCGTAACCTATGCCAGCAGAAGCTACTCCATTGATGATCATAGGCAAAGGGTCCAGTTTAGGCTCTCACTTGCCTCAAAACATGAGAATAAAACACAAGTCAATCGATTAACAAAAGTCCTAATCGAATGTTAGTACCTTAAGGATCGAAGTTGTGCTCTCAGATGACTCCGATTGATTGGCCTCAGTGAAGCGGAGATGTACTCAATACCCCAATGAAGATCGATGATGAACCTACGACACTTGACTCATTGGTATCATGGCTACCAGGTAGATACAGCTGTTCCGTTGCTCTTAGCATTGCCAATTAACTCAGTTAGCGAAGACAGCATTGGTGAAGTCCAGAGTCTATCCTAACTTTATTAATGGCGTAGACGAAGCCCAAGCACTCAGAGGTCTTAATAATCTCCAGTTGGGAAATTGGCGACCCGATTTCAGGCCCTCAAACTCTGTACCTTGATTACGCCTATTAATCAAATGGAATAGTGGACGGCACATGCCTTTAAGTGGATGCAAGGAAGTGGATGTATTTCGGGTCATCGATTCCACTTTCGCATGCTCTACAGCCATTTGCAGCTATAGAAATCTCGCTGACGTGGCACGGCTGCGCTGTGTCCTCAATATACCCCTTTTGTCCAATGAGTCACAGGACTGCGTTAAAGGGAATGGCTACAGGCTGAAAACTCCCGCATAATTTTATCGTCCAACATGACCTCAATTACTGCCCTACTGATGCTGTGCCCACCCTCTAGTCGGTGTTTCCGCTATCATATACATTGCTTATTTTCTCTATACCGGCTAACTTCCTTCTGGTTGATGAGGCGAATGGTTTGAAAATGAGGAGCTTCTAGGTAATGATGTGGAGAGCAAGACTATCACAAATCAGACGGTCGCATAGGTCGAGGGTAATCCATCGAAGGTCTTCACACGACTTTTACAAAGAGAATCTGACCTTCCTGACCCGTTATGATCGTGATTTCATAGCTGTTTATGTGAATGTCCGTTTGGCCGTGCAACTCGCTCGAAACACTAATTCAGCCACAACATTCTGTACGTAAATAATAAAAATCGATGCACCACTCCGAAATGCTTAAGTTTAGCCAGTAAGTGGATGCGGTATCAGTTGAAACCGGAAATTCACTTCGGTTTGGTCGCCGTCTTATGCATGAGTCTCAATGCATTTACTGACAGGCACCGTAGCTATCGCCGGGGCGGCTGCCGAGGTATTTATGCAAGGGGGCGCGAGAAATGAAAAGGTAGTTGTAAACGGTTTCGGAAACGACTATCAAAATGATGCATTGAAGAGAGGGAGGGAGGAATGCCGACTTTAACCACCACAGTGGTGATTGCATTGGGAGATAAATCATACCACGAACGCAGGGTGAAGAGGTCACAAGTTCATGAGAAATTAACCTTTGTGATTACTGACACCACTTTGCTCTTCCAAATCACCTCTTTTAAGCGCCAAAGGAACGTAACTTCGCACGTCGTTTAATCCTAAAATAGCAGATCTTATCAAGGATAAAATAACTATTCTACGGTTTCTTTGATTAAAGTTCAGGACTATCGTGGTAGCTAGAATGCGCGTAGTCATATCGTCAAGCTTCCTACTGACTCAGTGTTAATATTTGCACGTGTCCCCAAGGTGGGGGGCCGCAGAGCTTAATCATCGGATGCCCTTGTACGAAGCATTAGGGCTACACACTAATGGACAGAAGGAAGTCACTGTGACTAGTCTTGGTGTGAACACTCCTAATTGTTTTCCATCGTTTTGTGCATTCGAATACACGTTGTAGCGGGTTTGCGAGGTGCAGAGCTTAATTAACCATCTCGAGGTGACAAGTGTGAACAACTTTCGGAGCATTGTTATTTGGGCTGTACCCATCAGGCTTTTGGTACACTCGTGATTAACCTGCTCAGTCCTGACGTCGCTGCTAATCTATTCTTTCTACCTGCTCTGTAATCACCTACACCGGTAACCGTTTGTCCATCCAACCAGCCATGCACATGGCTTCAAGCAATGCAGACCCCGTCGCCCTGTTGAAGATTCAAGGGTGGATCACGTGATGCAGCAAGACTCTGACCTGAATTGCGGTGGTTACGCGTCAAGTCCATTCGAACAGATGTTCAATCCATTGCTAAATGTTCCCAACCTCTCACTATTCTACTCTGCTGACTTCCATTGTTCGCTTCTGTACATAAAGTTACTTCAACGTAGAATATGAAAAGGAAGAATAAATTCTAACATTGAAAATTTTGTCATGAGTGTGAGAAATCATACTTCTCTGGGAAATGCTACTTTTAGAGCCTATCATGGCATCGATTTCAATTACTATTAAATAACTTCACTGTTCTAATGTTTGCCTTATTTGCCGGAAAAGTCACGAACAATGACAATTTGCATCATTCAAGTTCAATTATTTTGTAGAGATTCCCTATATACTCTGCAATACTACTTATTAAAATCCATTCGCACATGCTCTCCGAACAGTGGATTTATAACTCCCATTGTTAAGGAACTTCATTGCCTAATCAAGTCTTTTTTATTTGAAAAGCATTCCGAATTCTAGGTATTGATGAAAAATGCATGCTTGTCTCGGCGACGACACGATTTAATGTAATTTATGTCGCTTTGTACTACAGTCCCAACAGTTTACAAGCACGTAGTGAAAAGAGCAAAAGGATACCTAGTGATACCTTACCACACCGGCTAGACCTGATGTGTGATATTTTCAACCTTCAAAACGTCTTTGTAGGAGACGTAGTAGAGGAGAGAGACTCTGTAGCACCTCTCACCAACAATATTACATGAAGGTGAGTGCTCATTCCCTTTAAATGTTGCTCCGAAGTGATAGGACATGGGCATTTGGATTCAGTGCGTGAATGCAAGATGATTTTATGGGAGCGATGTGCGGAATTTGTCAAACGAATGAGTGTCACAAAGTTGAGTGCTGGCAATTCTTTTGTCCTCCACACAATTTTCCACTCTCGCGTGAGTGGAAAACTTCTTGAGGGGCGAGGCGATGCAATGACTGGAGACCGTTCCCAAATTACCAACTAGGCGCATTCTCTGATTCCCAACCATCCATCCCCCCAACAAGTATAAGACACTCATCTTTGGCCCGAGGAGGTTTTGTTGTGAGGTGAAGTAGAGGCAGGACTGTTTCCTCAGATGGAACTGTGGTGGAATGAGCAAGCAAATGGGTAGACCAGAACACCCTAAGGCTGTATACCGCATACATGGATGAAAGCACAACTGAAAGAAGACCTCTGTGTGACACCAAAATAAAAGCAGGAAATGGAAGCTAGAAAGAGTGGAGTATGTGAACCGGAAGGGAAAGATGATGAAGTTGGAAAGAACAATCCAACCTCAAACATTACTCTACTCTACCATTCATCCGTATGGCCCCAGCGACAAGAACACTGAAGATGGAAAAGAATGCAAGGTGGAACAGTGGGAGTGCGAGGCTTTCATTAATAAGATTTGACGGTAGCCAACTCGAAATCCAGTTGAACACTCAAAAATTACCGAATTGGTGGTCAGCTCCTGAATACCTGATGTTCGCCTTGCAGACGTAACTGGACGGCGCAAATGCCGCCTGTAACGGCATGCACAAGTCAACACGTAAGACCTGCACTGTATTCCATTGTTTGAATTACGTGTCACCAATTTTGACATTTCGCTTCCGTTCTCGATCCACCCATCCATTTTGTGCCCCTCTCTCCTCTCCTAATTCATATCCCCTTCCACCTTGCCACCTATCCTTTCCAGCTTCTGTTACAGTTGCAGCACCCAAGGAGAGTAGTGTGGTAGGCTGGTAGTCCATAGAGTTGAGAAAAATAGCAGGAGGTCTTAGAAACTTTTGTTGATCTCTCAGACGCATTAGCCCCTCAATTACTGTCTGTGAAGGGAATTATACTAGAGTACCAATTCCAGGTTTGCAAGGTAGCAGGATATCCATTTCATCCCCGTCATCAACACTCACAGCTCCAGCGACTTTATGCCAGTAGTCCACAATGGGCTCTGTTTTTATCGTTCAGTCGGTTAAAATGCCCCATCAGGGTCCGTCATACTTTCGCGATGGTATAACATCAATGTTCTGGGTTGCCTATCAGTTCTAGAACCTCAAACGGACTTCAGGGACAAAAGTGAGATGAAGGCATTAAGCCGTCATGGAAGTTGGGAAGTGGACAGGGGTGTGACGAGGTTGCGTCAGTCTAGTAGTGCGGATCGTGCATGGCACAAACATCAACTGGTGAATAACCTGTTCCGTGACTAAAGCGGCTGCATCCATAACGCCGTGTTCAAACGGATTTTACCCTTCTACAACACCGCGATGTTGCCAAAAACCTCCTTTTAGTTTTCAAGAATGGATTGGTCACTTATGAAGGCTAAAGTCCACTTTAATTAATAAATGAATCGTACGATCTTTCATTACCCTCCAACCTCCTAGGTGGGTGGCAAGCTTCCTTTCCTCCATCCCACATATTCTTGCAATCCTCAACGCCTTAGGTGGTGGCTAGCAACTTTGAACGGCATCAAGTTCCCATAGACACGCGGCCATATGCAATAAAGAGCAGAGAAATAAATTGTTCACCGAATGTCATCACACTGCTTTGGTGCTATGCTCAACCGCCGATTGACGAACACATGTAGACAGGTCTGTTTAAAAATGTTGGAGAAATTCCTATTTTATCCTCCGAACCCCGAGTTTCAGTCTATCGCCTTCAAAAAGGCGTACGAATGCAGACAAGTGAAGGTAAACGGAAGGAGATGGGAGAGCCAGAGAGCACCCCAACCAGAGTGATTGCCCAAAAGGGAACCAAAAAGCCGCTAACATGGGTCTTGAAGAGCTGTGATTCGTAGTTTTCAACAGAGGCAACGTAACTGTTTGGTGGTGGATGCAGGAGTCCTACCTACTTCCCTACCTCTTATTGAGGGAACATTGTTTTGAAAAAAGGCACCATTTATGTGGAGTTGTAAATTTGAGGCAGATTAGTAGTTTTGCCTCAAATGCAACCAAAGCGGAGACTGAGACTGGAGCCGTCAGTTGAGCCCCGCGTTGCTTCCATTTCAAGCACTAATCGCTGCAAAGTGGAACAGTGGGCGATAGTAAAGACATATGCCTTGTAGAAGAAATTGCTCAGTTTTAGACAAAACTGCAGGAAATAGAAGAAATTTAGTTGATACACTTCAGAACAGGAAGAGCATACATTTCAAACCATCAAGCTATTATGCAGGCTCAGCAGGCGTCAACTGAGGTCAAGAAGGATATTATAGTTTATAGCCACCCTCTACTCACTCGTTGGGCTAAAGGCGGAGGTTGACGGCCGACACAGTACCCGTGCAGTTCTGCTTGCAGAGGAAAGAAGCAGAGTTAAATTTCGATGGAAAGGGTCACGTTGTGATTCCGTGCCTTGTTTAGTCCAGCGTGTTTAACTCCAAAAGGCGGTAGGAGCGTTAGTTTCCAAACCTTATCAGGTCGTGGAGGTTCAGTGATGAGGTTGCATGTACATAAAGTGGTGTATTACCCTATGCGGACCTGGAATGGTGGCGAATGGAAAAATGAAGCACAGTGAAAGTCCTTCAGTTCCACAATCTTGAATTCGATCGATGGAGTGATCATCTGTCCATCCACCTCGTATTCGTCCACCATAATGCTGTAACCATGAATCGAATGAATTATCAGAGTATGTCCAAAGGTGGATACAAGAATTCGTTTCACGAATTTCGGTGGTGCAGTCGTCCACAGAGGGAGTTGCTTTTCATCGTTCCATGCACATGGCGCCAGAAGTAGAAGCATGAGTAAACAAAGGACGCTCGTGTACATCTAGAAAGGACATAAGCTCCACGTAGATGTTGGGTGCCAGAATAATGGATTCATATTGGTCTTAACAGCATAGTTAAGGAGTGACTAATTGTCTTGACCCCCTTGGCTTCAAATAGAAGGATTTTCTGCGTCAGTGTTGAAGGAGAATAGATTAATACAATAGGAAGTTAAGTAAACGACTTCAGCAGAATCTCTGAAATTAAGGAAGGAGGAGAGCTCTAAAACCAGACAGCTACAGAGTCATTAGATTCGCACTTTTCAATGAAGTGAAATTTAGGAATGCTGAATTCAGTAGTGAATGAAAGAAAGGGTACAGAATTGGCGGATCTGAGTATTCAATCGACCCAGATTTCACGTTCCACCCAGCGCTGTGCCCATACAATTACACGAACAACGGTTCCAATCATTGTTTTCGCTTTTAACAAATCCTTTCTCTCTCTCGCCGCGTTTCACAGCCACAAGTGGAACGTGGAGATCTCAGGAAAACAAGTCAGCAGATTTTTAGTGAGTACTGCACTCTAGCGCCATTCACTAAAACTGTGACAGCTCTCTTTCACCTCTCTCTCTCTCTCTCTCTATTAACGTCTCAATTAAATTCGTCGGTGGGTTCAAATGCTGTTGAAGTACATCTACATCACGCCAGCACCACGTGCTTTGAGAATTCTCAAATTTGTCACTGACACCATGGTTACAAGTCTAATAAACTCTATCTTTTCTATTTGACAATACTCAAAATCCACGCGAAAAAAACAACGCAATGTAAAACGTGAATTTGATTTATTGCCAATTCAAGGCATCAGTTCTCCACTGTTCATTTGTATGTTTTCAACTGTCAAAATAAATCATAAAACTACCGTTGACTTGCCAAGAAACCCACGAACATCATCTGTTCAAATACCAACGATTTTAAATGCCAAACGAAGGATGAAACGGCTGTCTAAAAGCAGTCAACTTCTTAACAAAAATGAAACACGAGGACAAACTGGTAACCTCAGACGAGTTGATAAACGGGCAAACGGATCGGGAACGTATTGGTACGAAGAAGATCTACCAGAGGACGGGAGGCAAACAGGTGTCTACTGAGATGGGTAAGAAAGACATTGCAGAATGAGTGGCAAAAGATTTAGGAACTGACAGACCTTAGACTTCAAACCATCACCGCAGGCACAAGCAACATGCAGGGATCTCCCAACCGTAAAGATAAACAACTGTTGGAGGTAATTATCAAAACTTTATTAATAAATACTTTGAACAGCGAAAACCAACAATCAATTTCACCGATAACCATCTCCTCCATTACCACCATCGGCCAAGTCGTGGAGGAGGGTTGAACGCACAGTAGAAGGACGGAAGAGGGCACGCACCAGCCGGCATATCTCATCAGTGGAGAGACGGAGCGAAGTTGCAGTGGTGGTACGTGGAATGGCAAGGAAACGGATTTCTTCTAATGACGCAGCAGCCAAAATGGTACGAATACTGACAAGACGTTGCCAAGAAGGGATACGTCGCTCCAAAAGTACGGTCACATTCTGTGTGACAGGAAAAAGGCCAGCAGGCACTTTATGTTCATGAACGTTTAAAATCTGCCTATGCAGACACGGCCAAGTAAGTCTTGAGATCTAATTTCCTCGATGCACCGATGCATCAATTTAACCCAGGGTTCACCATTTCCGAGTAAAGGTGATTGCAACGAGAAACACAGCGCGTGCATATGTATACCAGAGGCAAAAAATTCAACCCTGCAGTCACGTACACACATTAAAAGTGGATGGAGGTTCCAAAGCGTTAAAAATGTGTTGCTGGCGAAGGCTACCAATGAGCCGCCCTGAAAGAAGGGTATGAATCGAATGCCTTGGGAAGGCGATGCAGGATGTTTGCTAATAAGCTTAGTCACGCGCATGAGCCCCCTAGTAAATTCGCATTTGACCACAGGTAAGAAGATTCCTCCTGATCTGAATGCCTAGTTAAGGGGAAAGTTGCTTTATTTCTATACTAAACCAGCTTCCAATTCATGGGACCATTAAATTAGGTGTGAGTCATGGTATGGGCTAAGAAGGCCGAGCCATGAACACGAAACCATTCGCCTTCAAAATTGAAAATAATCTCACCACAAGGCTACAATTGGATAAAACAGCAGCTAACAAACAAAAAGCAGTATGGCATCGACGCGCCTGAACAGGCGAAATAGAAAGCGTAGTCATTACTAGGGCTTGAAGTGATTGGCCGAAGAGACTGTTTATCTTCTCAAGGTCGAAAAAATGATTGGTTTAGAGGCGAAGGAGAGGCACGGCACGGCACTAGAGCAGGCCTAACTTCGCCAACAAACATCCGTCAAGTCCTTCAAAATTGCTGGACATTAAGAGGGACTTTTAGAGTAAGATTTGGCACTTTGATGCACACACTACATCGGAGTTACATACCCCATGGCTAAAGGAAGTAGTTAATCACTAATGAGTCGACTCCAAGACACCAAATGCTTAAATTTGGATTTAAAAACAAAGGATATCTTCCGCGCTTTATTTTGAAATTTTTCCGTACCTTTTCACAATTTTCAGGAAATGAACCGCTTATGGATGGAACATACAAGACGTCCAGGTGTCTTTCAAACATTTGAGTTATCTAGTAGGAATAAAAAAAGGATTATTGCACGACTTTGATCGAATTAAAATGGTTAAAAATGTGAAGACTTCAACACCCCCAAAAATTATGTGCGCAGGTAGTGCGGCGAAAGAGGACCATAAAGAATGCTGATGAACATTCGAGAATATTCCCCTTCTCACAAAAGTGAATGAGACAGTACTTCACGTTAAGATTGGTCATTTTGAATGTCTAAATAATTCACATAAACAAAAACAATAAATTTTTTAACTATGCACACTAAATCCGGATAATTTGCATTGGAAAGAAGTGAAGCGATTTGAGATGGAGACGAGTACCTGACAGATGACAATAAACACCACTGTCCTAATGAAAAAGAACTCAGGGAGGACTATCGCCAATTGCCAGACTCGGTCATTTAAGTACCCACACGAGTCTTTCGTTTGAGAATTAATTAGCTTCGTGCTTTGCAGAAACTGCGTACGTGACCCTGTATAACGCCAGCTAATTTACTACCCACAAAGTGACCTATATAACCGTACCTATAAATTTGTAAGTAGGGGAGTAATTTACCGATTTCAAAGTTGAGTCTATCAAACGCAGCAGCGTGGAACACTCCACCGTGGTTATGTCCTCCAGTTCTACCACGGCATTGCAGAGAAGTCGCACGAACTCATCGGAAAGGACGCCTAAAAGATTATCCACTAATGAAAAATATAACAAAACCCACCCATGATACGTAAACAGACGGTAAGTGGGAGGAGATTGAGCGCATTAAAGTTGGAAAGAAGGAGAGAGATGCAACCCAAAACGGCCTTCTCGCATGCCTCACTGCCTTCACTGGCGCAATTCTGGAAATCAAAAAGGTGTCTGCGCAAAACAGCCGCTACTATAGGTATTTAAGCGACCAATTGTTTGTGAAATAACCTTTAGGCCACGGCAACTTTTGAATAGGTCGTCTAGCTGAACCTTCGATTCACGGAGGCGGTTCAATAGTGCAGAGGTAGCCGAACTTCGGAGAGGACTAACAAGTTGAAGGGTGGAGATAGATGCGAGAGTGCGAAGGTCACTCTCTTCGCTGCCACTTGATTCGACAAGGGGATAGATTTTGCGGCGACCCAAGGTCAAGCATTGGTGGGCGAGGTACATGCAATCGTTGTGGTATATAGCTGTAAAAATACAAAAGATAGGGTGGTAACGAGGATGCATATTCAGTCTTCAGGTAGTCCTCTGCTTACCCACGAACTTGAGGTCATTTTTCATGCGTTCCGCGTGTAAAGTTGGCACACAATGCGAGTAAAGGTGAATGAGATGCGGAATTCGGCGCAAAACGATCAAAATGTGGTCCTTGTCACAGATACCAGCATCTTTAATTATCTGATCCACTTGTCTGAGCAAAAGAACTACCGCTTTGGAGACCTGTTGGTAGGAAAACTAGTGACAGTTAACAATGAAACTATTTGGGCGAAGGGTCCGTGAGACGCACTCACGAGGCAGACGGGGAATTCAAGATGAACATTGCGAAAGAGTTTCGACAGTTCAACCTCTTCTAGTTGACTTTCCGTCATTCCGCTAGTGCTGTTCTCCTTCCCATCGTCAGACCCGACCTGTTTGGTCGTGCTCCCACCAACCTAGATTCCGAAGAGGCCTACTCAAATGCATTTAAGTAGGGAACGATGCCTAATGCTAGTCAATGATAGAGATCAGGAACTGTAATCATTTACTAACATTAAAAAACCCCATGTTTGATTTAAATATAGGACATAAGAGATGCACTAAATCACTAACAATACCTTCTTAAGAAGTGCAAAATTGGCATCATCTTTTAAAATCCGCATTAGTGTCTGAACATAAACCTCGTCCTGGCGTTGAACGGTCAAATGAGGAAGATTTTTCAGGAACTCTGAAAGACATTCCACTGAATCCTGCTGAAAATAGCCCAATTCCTGAGCAGCTGTAACGAGGGGAGAAATTGTTCCGTTTGTGGCCAAAATTAACTATAAAGGGGGGAGGATTATGACATTAAAGATGCACATCGCTACTGACAAACTTTCCAGCAGAAAGGTAGCCATTCATCACCTTGGAAAAGTCATCTTCGTTATATTGCACAGTATCATCATTGGTAGAGGCAAGTGCATCGGGAAAATTTGGGAGAAAGCAACCCTCTAAAAGGCCTTTAGCCATTTCCATATCAAAGATCTTCGATTCGGCCACGCATACATCAATGAGACGATGACTACCATCAATTGATAGGCCAAAAAATTTAGTTGATAAATCACGCATTGTAGACTTCAGTTGACGGCAGGTGTCAAAAATAAAAGTCATCCCATCCACTTCTTTCCCGTCCACTTCAATAAGCTCCAGGTGCCAGAAGACTTGTGGATCTTTGCCAGTACTTTCGTTAATCTGAAAAAGTCAAAGAGCAAACATTGACTCTTCTTTTCCTGAACAGAGCTTGATAAACTAAAACCCCTACTCTAAATCTAAGGTGTTTAGAGGTCGAATTTCTTTCAGAGGTGACAAACTTCATCCAAGGAACGAAGAGCAACTTCCAAATGCCATCACCAGTATCTCGAATTCGCTTCTAAAACGATGGGGAGGACGTTGATAAAGGCATACCATCTTGTTACAGATAGGTAGACGGATCTCCCAAGTGGCTCACCTCAGCCTCATGAAGTGCGCTCATCAAACTAATGATACTTTGCAATTCAGCAGTGGTGCCGAGGATTTCCAACTTTCCAATGATCGATTTATCCTTCGGATTGAAGTTCAACTGTACCATGTTCGACCAATAATGATCAACAAATTCCCGCAGCAGTCGCTAAATTGGTGAACAAATGAAAGGCAAGCCTTCACAAATACGAAGAAGTCTATTAAAATGGTAAGCGACATCCCACCTTTCGATCCAACCAAGTTCGTAGGAAGGATTGAAAGAGCACAACTTCCGACTTCGCATAGAATGTATCCACTGCTAGTTGACTTTCTACTTCTTTAATCGATGCCACGATTGCTGAAACCTCGGCGCTTAAAAATACAAATTACAAATACAAGTTACATAATGTCCAAGCCACACTAATAAACAGGCACTTCGTCCCTCAACATACTCGATATTTCCACAACTCCCAGACGAATCACATTTCCATTCATCGAAGTAATCCTCTTCCAAGTCCAGATCGTCGTCATCCTCTTCATCATCACTGTCAGCATCAATATTGGCCTCCATTGTGGCACTCAAACGCTTTCCACGATTACGAAGGCTGCAACGACGCAGGAGATCAATAACTCGTTCACCAAGGTCTTCCAATCCATTATGGAGACGGAGAAGATGCTGACAGCTATTATTTAGCTTAAGGAGAGCCTCTAGTTCTTCTACAGCTTGTGAATGTACCATGGAAGGAGTCCCGCGAATCGGGAGACCTTCTGCTGAGATCTCCACTCCCTCCATTTGTGGTTTAACCTAGATAAGATGGAAGAAGCAAAGCCCTAGTTAGAAACACAGGTCTTAATCTGAATGAAGAATACCAAGGTATTAATGATCTTACGGACTTGTGATCGCTAGTGTAGTGACAGCCAACTCTCGATGCCACGTAACCATGGAGCTAAACACACTCAGACCTTATATAAAGAAAATGGTTTAAAATTTTAGATTCTCATAAACAGGATCAGTCAAATTTTTCTTCAAAGACAAAGACTTACTACCGCCATGGGAACAGAATCATCAGAAATCTGGCATACTTGAAGATAAAACTAAGCAGGATAGGAGGTATGACTGCCATGTGAGCAGTGACAATAGCCTAAAGACACCAGTGTGAAAAGTGAAAGCGGGACGCAAAGAGCGAATTTTGCAAGGCGCCACCTGAACGGAGACACAAGTGTCAAACTTGCTTTATTGTGAAACTCCACATTCAGATGATCAATGGAGCTCTGAAGGCGACGCAACTCCACAGCGTTTTGAGTGATTTGAACAGCAACAGGACGAAAATTCTCGTGATAATCGCGAAGGGTAGAAGTAAGCGATTCTTCAAGAGATTTCATGTGAGCATGAATTTCTTTTAGTGATGAGACAAAGGCAGAGCCACTACGGTATTCAAGTAAGAAATCTGAAGGCGGGTTCTCTGAAGGAGATTTTGAACCTAAATACAGTGCCGGTTATGAAAAACATTAATGAAAACAAAATCCGCAAATAAATCCGACCAAATCATGTTTGAAACAATTTAAAAGGCATCAAACCCGCAACAACAACTAAGAGGCATAAAAGAAGAGGGGTCCAGTTCGGCAGGCAACAGGAGCGTAAGTTCGTAATTAAAGCAAAGAGCAATAAACGATCAACAAATAAGCAAACTCTAAATAAAAAGAGCAGAGAAGTGTGAAATAGCAAAAAGAGGAAAACCTCCTTAGGAGAAACATAAAAGGAAACGAACACATTTAACACACCCATCTTAACGAGATCGAGATACTCGAATATCTGCCACTAATCACACTCATTATAACAAACATTAGTGTCTGCAGAGTGTTGTTCCCGTGACCAAAGCATTCTTGTCCAAACAATAACAGACCTCTATCTTTGTTCAACTTAATTCAACCCAGTAGGTTTTGGGATTATATCAATCATGCGGGTGGGCTTATAGTTTACTTGAGCAAGTTAAAAGAAACGTGCCTATTATGCAGGCTTACGCATCTGACTATATTGCATCAAAGCTTCTGACATTCGCATAGATGATGTGATGCTTTGATTATGTGAGTGCTTGGCGTTTGGCTGTCACTTTAGGCTTTGTCTTGCCCTTGTGCCTGTTGGTTGGCCTTTGGGCCATGCCCAGGCCCATTTTCTCTGGCCTCTTTAGAATGCATGTATCCAGCTTCTCTTACTGCCTTTCCTTACCCTATGAAAAGCCTCAGAACGCTACAGATGATACTATTAAAGTTATTTTTGTATTCCTTTGCAGCATATCAAACTTTCCCACAGGATGAAGGCAGTAAGCGAAACTGGATACTTGTATTTCAATAGGACAAAGCAACTGGACCTGAACGTGGGTCGAAGACCAATCCACGAGTACAAGGGCCAAATGAATGCTAAAGTGATCACCAAATGATAAGTAGTCACATAAACAAATCAACACATCTTTAAAGAATATGGAATTAAATTGACGCCCCTAGACCTCCCATTTCGTAGCAGAGGGCATGAATAGCGCTAAAGGCATGTGTGTAAAAAGAAGAGGAAGAGACTGAAGCTGGACTGACTCAGAGGCCATTATAGAAAAACGATGGCGTGGTAAATACCACAGAGGCTGCCAGCCACAGAGACAGTCGAATGAAGAGTCTTGCACAAACCCTAATATATACTTGTGTGTTTAAACTTGCCGTTATAGAGGTGAGGTGGTAAATCAATTCGAGCAAGAATCTAGCACGTGATAAGTTTGAAGTTTCCTTCCCAGGGGCATCCGCTTTCCGTCTCATCGATCCTTCTCCTTCTTTTGCCGAATAATGCTTCCACAACCAACCCTCTCATGCAGTCCCAGATTCAGGTGTCTGAGGGTAAGCAGCAGATTCTAAAACCGGACACTTCTTGCTTAGTAAAAGGAGCCAAAAAGGGTCTATGATCTAGTCCTAAGACTAGCCAACACAATCGGAGCGAGTAAAGCGGAAAATGTTAGTGTAGGATGGCAATGAGATGCCTTAAGTGCATTGACTTTGTTTAGATACATGTGCTTAGGCGAAAATTGGAGAGGTTTTAATGCTTTGTTTATGTGGCTACCTGACGTTTGGCGGTCACTTTAGAATTTGTCTGGCCCTTGTACATGTAGGCTGGCCTTCGGGCCACGCTCAGCCCCCATTTGCCCTGTCGTCTCCTAAATGCATGTACTCAGCCTCACTTATGTCTTCCACCTTATGGGAAGCCTCGGGACGCTACAGATGTATTGCTTTGTTGTCGGCCAAAAGCACTCCAGCTGGCAGTGTTTATAAAGCGGTTAATATATATGCCAAATTGAAGGCGGTCAAACGAACAAGTACTATGATAAGTTATTGAGCGCGTATGAAACGTCCTAAGTTATGCCTTATGGAATTCCATGGATCATTATAATTTCCTCTTGATTTTAAACTACCTGCTACCAATAACGGACATTTAGCCATAAGCTAGTGATGTGCATTTGGCATGGAGCAGCTTTAAAGGCAATATAGAACCCTGTGACTTTTAGCTGGATGGAAGAAGACATTAAGTTGGGCAGAATACATGCATTATAAGAGGAGAAGAAGGGATAGGACCTTGGTTTAACCATGTATGCAGGGCCGAATTAACACTAACGTAATCGCCAAACATCAGGTGGTCATATTTCACTTTTTTATAAGAAAGGATGTCTGATGAATATTTATGGACATTTTCGCGTAGCAATGAGCAAAGTGTCGGGCAGCAGACCTAGGGCTGGGAATGGCCCTCGCACTCAGCTTGAGTTCACGCTTCTTCTCAACGAATCAAAATTTAACCAACCAATCTGTGCTACAGTATTTATTGTAATGCAAAACAAAGATTCCACTGGCGACGTGTATCCAGTAATCGTGTGCTTCAGTATTGTGGTAGTCTTTCTTGTGCAGGTTTTCCGTACTAATCTTTAGTGGTCTAGGGACAGATAGTAGGAAAGGATTCAGCAAACGCCCTACCAGATTTAATGGATCAGTGATTGTGTGGATACTTTACGCGAAATGTATTAAGGATTGCCATATTTGGTTTTCTATTGGAGAAGTTGCCTTGTCTGTGGGAAGTTGAGCTATGGCTAAAGGAACCAATCGGTTGCATTTCATTACTTCTCATCATTTTTGAGATTGAATGCCATGGTCCGTAAATAATCGATTCTGCTATGGCAACAACCTTACTAATTTACTTAAAATCACATTTAGGTGAATTTGGTCAACTTGCAGGAGCAACTTTACCACAAACTTTGGTGACGAAGTTCGAGCTACTTCCACGATTACAATTGGTAGTGTATCAACAGCTCCAATGGAGAACAGGCTGATACCTACCAAACAGGACCTAAAAGAACAACATACATTTAGCATGGAACGTTTAAAGTAAAACTCCAGCATAAGGTTAGTATGCCACAATCCGTTTTATTACAAGGTGGTACATACCTTTCCTCGACTCCATTGTTACGCCACCCCAAGCTGATGAAGAACAGATCCGAAACTAGCATAGCGATAGCTAACGTAAGAGCGATTGGTTGCAAAAAGGAAAATGCCAACATGCCTACTGTAAAGTAACAGGGCTTGAAGAATCGCCCATCAGTGTTGTTGTGTATTAATTGCTGTAACACTTTGTTTCTGTGACTATCTGACATCCGGCGGTTACTTTAAGATTCGTCTGGCCCCTGTAAACGTGGGCTAGCCTTCGGGACAAGGTCAGGTTTGATCCCTTTGCTCTCCCTAGAATGCATGTATTCAACTCCACTTCATGCCTTCTTCTACCAGATGGGGAGTCCCGGAACGCAACAACTGCACTAATGTTCATACGCTTTTGTGTTACACACGTTTCTTGCTGTTATTTATCCATGTACTAAATTGGAACTGAAGAAGTGATTGAGGCGTTTTGATCCAGAAAATACGTTGTATGCCCTACTTGGTCAGAGGGTGTTAGCAGCATTCAGTCGAAAATGGTTTCTGCAAAATCACATAACTTCCTTGAAGCCACGTTAAATTAGTACAAAATTGAGTGGAAGCATTAAGCGGAGCAAATTGCACTTATTGCTATGACGACGCTTACTTCCACAGTTTTGTGTTGAATAATAACTTAACTGATTCACTACATAGGGCATTATCGCAGGTAAAAATGTTACGCTTAAACTTACGTGAGAGTCAGTGTAAATGCTAGCTGAAAACCGCAAAACGAGATGGGCGACGATTTCGAAGCGCAGGTTAATGTGTCCACTTTCAGTAAACTGGAAGTTTAGCCACTATTTTTGCAAATTTTCGATACATAAGCATAAAATTCTCCAGTTTTAAAGCTATTCATAAATTGAATTGGTTTGGTTCCAGGCCACATGGTTGATTTGGAAAATGAATGAAAGGCGGTTTTAAGTAGCTCCCGTGAAGTAACAAATGGATGCAAGATAAAGAACACAGCTCCCGTCATAATACCTTTTATACCACTGCCTCAGCACAGACGAATGCCTAAGGGTTGCAGTGTAAATAGGATTTGAAAAGTCGGGCCCAACTTTGCTACATAGGAATACTTTCCTTGGCAGCACAGCCCAACGTGGCGTTAGCGCTAAATAGGTACTACCCAATCTGTCAGCAATAAAAAATGTAGAGTTTGGTAGCGTACTTTTGCAGGGAGTGGACGGTGCAAAACGAGTGGCTTATAAGTTGGACAGCCAAATGAGCATGCCACAGAGACCGATTGCAAAAGTCAGAGAGGATCCAATCGGTTACGCCTTGATCATCTTATCCAAACGGCAAGTACTAACTTACTGATAGCAACATCAAATACAAACGCGTGCTCCCCGACGCCGCCAACAATGCCTGGACCTTACAGATCAACAGGAGTGAGAGCGCGGAAAATTCGAGAATTCACTAGGGCCATCGACCCACCCATTGACGAAACAGACTATTCTGCTCGTTTATTAAAAGAATGTTATGCTGTATAGATATGATCGCGCCAACTGCCAGGAATATGAGCCCTCTTTGCATGCTATTATTGCTCACCTAAGTCGACGAACTGCGGCAATACAAGCATTGAGCCTTGTACACAATTCGGCAAGTTTGTAGCCAATTCAGGAGGTTATCAGCAGATTATTCAATAACTTAGCGTTTATTTATTAACATTTAGTTATTAACAGCACTTATTAAAAACATTAACAGATCTCCTTTTCATTATTAATATTAATTACGTTTGAATTGGTGTACTGTAGTACCCGTTGTGTCGAGCTGTTGGACAGTAAGACTTTTTGCCTCCAAGCTCCTCTAAAAGAAGATGCAAGCCTAATTTAGTGCAATTTTAAAAATTTGGCCATGTGAAACGATGAATTTTTTTAGAAATGGAAATTTCTCTTGTGCACAAGATGTGTCCCTTGAATACACAAAACCTAATCAAGTCCTCGAGTAGCAGCACTTTTGTAAGGAAAGTTTTTTGCGAACCTCATCAATTCCGATTAGACCATCGGAATAACTACGTGCGTCACTGCATTGCAATGTATTCATCACGCATGAAGTATCAGTCGTTGTCGGGGTAATGTAACTTCCATCTTGGCGACGCCGTCTTGACTCATCAATCGCTCGCGCCTTTTCTCGCCTAGCAGCGCAGAGGTAGGCGTAATTTGAAGTCCTCAGTTGAGCATTCGATTTCCTCTTTAGAGCTTTTTTGCAATTTTGCATGACAGCTATGGGCTGCAAAGGAAATCCCAACGAAAAGCGTTACCCCAATAATCATTAAAAGAGATGGAAGGAATTTGGTTTAGCCGGCATATGCATACATTCTTGATGTTTTATTTAGCATTGTATTGTGACTAACTTGCCATTGCATAAGCTTCGGCTTCTCTGCAAGCATCATTCTCGGTTGCCTTCTTAATTATAGCTAGTTTGTTTCGCGTTACTTGGTCTACTCTTGCCTTCGACATCTGGACAGCTTTTTCCAACTTCTCATGATCTTCAATGATTGGATTGATGCCGCATCTTCTAAGCTCCCCCCGAACCTGTCGAATTACCTCATCTTCCTGAAAAACGAGCACAGATTACATTGGCTGCTGACTCACCTTGGCATTGGGGAAGTTTTCAATGTCAACCATAGTGATTTGGTCACCAACGTCAAGATCGAAGTCTTTACCAAAGTCCAAAAAGCGCAAAAGGAGGTAGACGAGAAGATTGAGGTCATCAAACCCCGTGAGAGGACTCCACTCTTCAATATGTAGCATATTTTTTTGACCTGAAAAGGAGTAAGTGAATTAAGGCAGTAAGGGTTCTACTCATTTCATTTAGGTAATACGAGCGAGGGTGTTGGGAATAGGTGCCCGTCCTGGATCAATCTATAGATCGATTTTTCATCAATCAACTCATAAATCCTAATACTCTATGGTTCCAAAGTTCTTTAATCCTGTTCCTATCAATCCATTCGTTAAGCCAGCAGTCCAGCAACCCACCTATCAGGCAATCACTCCTCATTTCTAGCAATTTTTTCGGCATCTGCCGAAGGCTATTAAAGGTGACTCATCTTGTGCTGTGTAGCCTGCTCTCTCCATACTGAGTTAAAAACAGCTTGTTCTAATCCTTCATTTACTGTTTCACAGTGCCTTGTAAGCTTAAACTTAGAGATAAGTACAAAAGTCAGTAAAGTGGGTATCCTTTACTCTGCCGTATTCTTTCTTCATTCCATCTCCAAAGCCAACACAAATAGGTTGCCAGGTTACAATCATTTTGCCGCTGACATCCAATCCGATAATTATTCATGCTCAGCACCAACTCCTCCGCCATCGTTGATACCTTCACTTCGTGGTTATCAAAAAGTGATTCATCAATAGGCATATCAAGTTGCTGTCTGACACCACGCCATGTGATTAGCTCCATCTTTACCACGTTTTCCTGCTCACAAATACTGCAAATGCATCGAAGAATTGGCTGAACTAATGCTGAGGGAACCCACTGAAAGAGAATATGGGTTAAGGCATTAATCTGAGGATGAGCGCTTCTTAGGCAAGTCAGGAAAAGTGTTCAGTGACCGTTTGTTGCAAGGGCTACATTCGTAGGGCCACAGGAGCTAGCAAGTAGCAAACATTCTCCCGAATGTGAGTGGCGTGAATTCCACCATACGCACTACCGTTGTATGAAAGAGGTGCTAATCTTGGTAAGATGACTCCACGTCAGTAAAGGTAAAAATTAGGGAGAAAGGTACTGATCGAAATTTTATGTCAAGATAGCCAGATGATGTTTCAAGGATAATTTTTTCCATCATAGATGGTAGACTAGGGCTGCAAACATTCAGTCAGCACGCCGAGTGGAAGATCAAGCCATCCACTCCCAGGACCATGAATGAACCTGCTTTTCAGACATTGAAGACGAGGTAAGATCTGAAGAGGGTTGGCTTGTCTAGGTAAACTTAAATTTTACTACAACGGTTAACTAACAAATAAAAGGACATTCCAGACCAAGCGAAATGGTCAAATCTGTCACTGTTGACAAGGTACTGTAAAAATTGTTGGAGTTAACATCTCACGACGGTTCATTTGCAACTGTAGCGGCGAGAGGTGAGACCGCATTAAATATTAGCACAGATCGTCTCCTTTATGCAAAACTCAAAAGTTCCGATCTGATTTAAATTGCTACACTACATACCTCTAAAATGCTTAATAACATTGGGATCCCTCCATGCTGGATGAATTGGCGTCTGTTTTTACTACAATTCACTACACATGATTGAACAGCATTCACCGCACAGCTGACCAATCGATAGGGAGGGGACCAATCCCCCATTGGCTGCTTGGCCTCCAAACAACCATAGGCTAGTGGGCATTCCCCGTTGCACAGTTGAGTTTGAAGGCGAATGAGAAGAACAATGAGTATGTGCGTTCCACTGGCACCAAAACGCAGGCATCTGATAAAAGTTTTTCTCTAAGAAAATGTTTTTACCGTTCCGTAATTCCATCACAAAACAATGATAGGCAGAGTAAACCAGAAAAGATAACGCTCTCAAGAACGGAATCTTCGCGATCGAGGCATTGCTCAAGAATGCTCACTACCATTTCAATCACACTTAGCTCGAGCATCATCTAAAAGGAAATAGCGGACCTATGACTGAAAAGATTACGTTAACAAGTGCATTGTGATGGATTGATGGGGGCTCGAACAGGCACATGGCTGAAACAAGAGATAAATTTGAGGATTAACTTGCAAAAAAAAGTGCACTGCTCAAATGGGAGCAGATCATTCGGTCATGAGTGAGAGTGGCGTTGATGTATGAGTCGCAATTGGATTTCAGTCTCCAGACTGAATGAATGCCTGATGATCTGAAGAAATCAGTCAACCTCCAAGTAGTGCAAGGACAAGACTTTATCCAACAAATTATTCCTTCCCAACTCCTATACCAAAGCTTACGTTCTGTGTAGAAGCATTTCCGCCAATAAACATAGAAAGGCAAATGTGAACCGCAACTTCCATCAGTTCGGCACAGTCTTTGGAGCATTGCAGGTCTAGTGAATTAGGCGTAGCCAAGAAAAGAAATTGTTACATCTATAAATTTCATGTAATAGGCTTCTGATGTTGTTATCATTAGTCACTCCTCTCAAGCCTTCGAGCAAAAAACGCGAGAGGCAAACAGATGCCTGCCTTCTTATGGCCATTGGTTGCATAGCATCAGCGGCAATGCTCAAAAGAACCCGTAAGGCCTTAGAGACCAATAGTAAAAAAAAATGACTTACTTGTTTACCCTCTAGCATAGAAAAAACACTCAAATAAGCAGAAAGCAAAGCTAGCTGCTCCTTATTTTTGTCTTTCTTGTCGACCAAGGCAGTTAGTTGAGAAGATAATGCTTTAACATTCACTTCCGCAAGTCCAATGCTGCTCTCACTGATAGATGATAGTAAGGCTAGAAGGTTGCCAATGCTAGCTTTCTGATGTAGAATTTGACGACTGGGTGAAAGGCGGTCTTGTGCGTGGAGATGCTGTGGAACTCGAATTGTCAGAAAGTCCAAAAGGCTTGGACTCATCTCTTCTTTATTCATTAATAGCTTAATGTCTGGGCAGTGTAGTAACACGATTGAGAGGGTCTCATTCATCGGCAAAACCGATTTACCTGGTACATCGATACAGAGCGTTGACACACCTTCATTCTCCAGTAATTTTACAAAAGTGTCAGCTAAAGATACAATATCTCAGACAATAAATAGCAATGACAAACTGCATTTGTATGCAAGAAGCCTGAGAACATCAAGTGCCTCTACTTTTGCTTCTCTGACAGCTAGAAAACGTGCGACTTTGTACAAGTTTTCAACAAAGCTGCTGTTCTCAATGCAGGAGACAATAAAGTTGTCGGAGTTTAATAAGTGGAACTTAATGGCACATAAAACAGACATGTAGATATTCCTGTCTGGGATTTCTAGAAGGCAACCTAGCAGGTGACATTAAGTGTCGACATACCTAGTTGGGAAAATAAAGCCTGTGTATCATTGCGGTAGAGAAGGCTGTCTTTTGCAGAATGGAGTAGCAATGGTTTAGAACAAAATTGGAGAATTTTCAACAAAAGTGATTGAAAAGTGGGCAGATTTGCTCGAATAAGCGCCAGTGCTTTGGCGATAGAGCTGAGGTCTGTTAGGTACTGCATAATAAATTACAGTGGGGATAAAGTCTACCTACCAATCCCGAGGGTCGTTTTGCAAAAAAATTGGTGTCACGAAGAGAGGTCTAAGGGGATTGATCGTAAAGCATTAGCAAAAACTTACTAAATGTTCTAACACTAGAAGAGAGCAAATGTCCGCAAGATCCGGTAGCATTATTACACTGGGAAATCTAATTATGAAAAAGCATCAAACAATGCACTGCATCCATTTCCCCTTAATCATATGCATGTAAAAAGGGACAGAAAAGGTCTAATGCAGAAATTGAATTCGCCAAAGTGAGGACAGTAGCCTCCCAAATTTCTTAGACGGAAAGGTATAGTTGACCGCAAATTCAATTTGCCTCAGTATCGCAAATGTATTCCTTATAGCTCCTAGATGATTTTACCAAAATTTCATGTCGGACGGCGGATCACCAAACAATGAGTGCAAAACAAATATGTAATCCAACTTGTGATCGACCGACAGAGTAATACAAGCAACGCAAGGTGTTGGATGACAACGAAATGTTGTCGTCAATACGCTATGTAACTATTGGTACAAAAAATTAGGTACAAACGGTTATTTTTAAGCTTGGATTTCGCATCCAAAGCATTGATGAATGATTGCCAATTTTTTTTCACACTGTGCATTTTGCAAGAAACAAAATTTCGATTTATAAATAGTCTCTATCAAGTGCACATTTATTTAGAGCAACCCAATAAATATGTTGAAAGGCTAATAAGAGTGTAAATAATCCTTTTGTATAAAATCCTAATTTTATACAAAATTTCCTTGCAATTTTTTTATTGTGACATGATACTTTATTCGATGGCACAGGAAAATTTAACCGTAAAGACGGATTGTTTAATTTTATATTAAATGAAAACTTACCACATTCATACGCTTTTAACTGATCCTTGGGATTGTAACCCAAGTATAACCTTCCTTCGTTTGATTTAAATATCACTAACCTTGAGTTTAAACTCAACTGCCCAGGTGTGTCTTGTCCAGGACTGTGGTAACCGCCACGCATTGCTGTTCCAGGGGGCGTTTTATCATATACCAAGAATGTCTTCAAAAGGAAATACATTCGAGAGACTGCCTCGAATTTATGAGCCAAAAGTCTATGTTCTGGAGCTCTACCCAAATGCGAAGGATTTCACGTTCCATGGAAGAGTGACAATCTGCATGTTCCTCACTCAACCCACTAGCTCGATAATTCTCAACGCTAAGAAGATCAACGTCATTTCTGCGAAAGCACGGCATTCTGCGCTGCAATCTGAATTGACGGGTAGTTTTTATGTTTCATTTATCACAACGTTTATTGTCTTGTTAGTTCCTATGAAATCGATCATGTATGATGAGAAACAGGAGAAAGTAGCCATACACTTTGATTCTGAGCTGGCGGTAATGATCCCTGGCATATGTTGGTTGTTCATTAGTTCGAATTTAGGAAGGAGATATTGATTTGTGTCTCGTGTACAAAGGCGTTTTGGCCGATGACATGCATGGCTTTTACCGCAGCACATACAAGGATTCCAATGGTGAAGAACATATCATTCTCTCCACTCAGTTTGAGGTAATGTCTCTATTGTGTTATGCTGCCCAACTGTGAGAGTAGCGTAGTATTTTGTTGTTGGCCTCAAGATTACAGCACTTTGGAGTTGTTTCTTTTTTCTCAATAAGTTCTTCCAGCTGGCTTTTGGGTTAACTTCGTGATTGTCTTTGCTTCGCTAATTTAAAGTGCTTTAATGGTCAACTTATCGGGGTTAATATGAGGAGAGGTATTGTTACGGCTCGGTACTGTTTCACCACCTTCTTTTGATCCATTACGTTGACCGTTTTGCATTTTATTTCATTGCAATGTTGCGACTCGTTTGTTTTTGTTGCCTTCGCCTCGGATGAGTGTTTTCATTTCCTTTCCATGTCACTGGTCTAAGATGCCTGCACTACGCACCATCCATAGTTTCGACTTACTACTTTTTCAATGACCCGAGTTGGGCCATGTAATCCATCTATGGCTTCAATAGTAACGGTGTTCTTGCTGTGTCAGTGGCTATGATATTTGAAACCAGTTGTGCATTCAGTTATCCAATCCCTCCAGACATTGTTTGTTCTTTCTGTCAGCTGTTGCTTTGGCTGTTCTCTGGCAAGCTGCCGTGGAGGTAAATTCCCACGGGACGGTAAAGACTTGGGAGGTTATGAAAGTGGAGGCATAGTGGAGCTCGTCTCAAACAAAGGTGGTAACATGTCTTTTGTCGTATTTTAGGCTACGTATGCCCGTCGTGCCTTTCCCTGTTTCGACGAACCCGACAGAAAGGCCAAGTTTCGTATTTCACTGGTCATTCCCGACCATCTAACCGCGTTGTCTTGCATGGTATGTTTATCACCTTTTTGGGTGGCGATTCAATAAGGCTGGTGTCGATGTTCGTTCCTAATTGAGCCGTATGGGTATCTGACGGGTTTATTTTGTGAGGTTTTTTTACGGCTATTGAGGCTTTTTGTTGCTCCTCCCTCTTCGTCGTGCGTGCATCATGCTGGAATTTGTTGTTGAGTTGGGGTTATTACGGTGGTCTTGTGTTGAAAGCGTTTACATTGTGGGGGGGTCGGGTGGGGTGGGGTGTGGGTAGGAGGTGTGGGTGACAGAGTCTTAGAGCCAGACTGTTTACCACGCCGCGCCTGTACAGAGCACTGGTAGGTCTGATGTAGACGGGGCATTAATCGTATCGTTTCTGTTCGTATTATCGGTCGGCTTGTCGATCCCTCGTTCAGGGCTCCTTTGACTGGCCGCGGGTGCGCAAACGCAGATTGGCAACTGAAGCATCATTCTTTGTGGTTACCTTGGGGTAATCCGCCCTTGAGAATCACGACAAATGTGGTGCGATGCGCTTGCTAAAGGCCATAGGCATTCTTCTCTCCTACCGATATGTTGGGCAAATTTTTTCTTCATGGTGTCAACTTTTAGTATTGAAGTGCTGAGTGACGTAGTCAGATCAATTGCGCGAGGTGCGAGTAACGACGAGTCTTTATTATTTCTCCTCTAGCCTGAGGTGTCTCGGAACCCAGTGGAAAAGTGCGAAGTGGAGAAGTATGGTCTGCCAACGGCAATCTCACATTCTTATGTTAAGGTGGAATTTGATGAGACGCCACGTATGTCGACGTACATTGTGGCCTTCATAGTTGGGTGTTTCGATTACACCGAGGCGGAGGACGTAGTCGGTGTGCGGATTCGAGTCTATACGCCTCCCAACCGCTCGCATTTGGGCTTACATGCTCTAAGGATGGCGAGGAGTGCGTTGCCATTCTACACGAAGGTGTTTGGGACGGGCTATCCCTTGCCAAAGCTGGATCTGGTGGCTATTCCGGACTTTGCAATGGGCGCAATGGAGAATTGGGGACTGTTGACTTATCGGTACGTCTCCTTGTCGGTCTGCTTTCTGAAATGTTAACGATGGTAGTGGTTGCTCTCTTTTAAAACCTCTCAGTGTAGTCAAGCCTGCTTGTGCTTGTGCTGTTAATCCATCGTCGTCCTTAATGAAGAAATGTGGTTTGGGCTATAGAGCGGATACGCTCTACTAATTGAGGTAAGAATGGTAGTGATAAGGATTTTTTGCGTCTGTGCAAGTGCTAAGACAAATGTTGTAGTAGACATGAAGCCGCCATTGAAGACCGGTTGAGTGAATGTGAAGAGGTCTCTATTGACATGAGCAGCACTATTTCATTCTCAGATTTAAATGCTTGAGTGAGTTTACACTGTGGGCAGCGGGTCGTGTGAAGGAGGTCATATCACTCATCAAAGCTGCATAGCTAGGCAGCTGTTCAAGGAATGATCACCTTATGTAATTTTACTTGTCATCATACCATAGGCCAGATAGTGTGGTTGTGTTGGTCACCAATTAATGTGGGAGGATCGCTGCGCTTATATCACATTGTTAATTGGATTAAATCAAGCCAATCTTCCTGTAAACAGGGAGGTGATGTTGTTGGTGGATGAGACGCAGTCCCCGCTGATAAGTAAACGCAGTGTTGCGCTGACTGTGGCCCACGAAGTCGCCCACATGTGGTTCGGCAACTTGGTTACCATGCAATGGTGGACCCACCTCTG